>BQNB010102981.1:8321-21587 GCA_026074375.1 Tanacetum coccineum | reverse complement strand
GCTAGTATTGGAATGTTAAATCTCTAAAATCTTTTATCTCTTTATGTTTTTGTAGAGTTTTGTATGAATTAGTACTGTTGTTCATGTCATTAAAAGTTTTAGCTATTAAGTATAATTAGTGTTGCTAGTTATACTTAATACTGCTAAGTTAATGTTGTTAGTTATACTTAATATTGCGGGTATAATTAATATTATGAGAATTGAGAGAGTTGGTGAGAATAAAAACAGAAACAGAGATATGTAAAAATAGATAGAGTGATTAGGTGAGAAAAAGAATTGAGAGAGTTGGTGTGAATTAAAAACAGACAGGGTGATTTGGTGAGAAAAAGAATTGAGAGAGTTGGTGTGAATTAAAAACAGACAGGGTGATTTGGTGAGAAAAAGAATTGAGAGAAGTTGTGAGTTGAAAAACAGAAAGAGAGTTAAATATATTAAAAACTAAGAGTGTTTGGACTGGAATTGGAGTTAATGCTGGTAACTTAAAGTTAATGCTGCTAGGCATAACTTACTATTTCTGTTGAAAGTTAATGTTGCTAGGCATAACTTAATACTGCTGTTGAAAGTTAATGCTGCTAGGCATAAACTTAATACTGCTAGGCATAACTTACAACTGCTGGTGAACGTTAATGTTGTTGAGGGTATTTTCATAAATACTTCGATTAAGGGTTTCATTCACTCATTTAGTCGATTTCATTCAATTAACTCAATTTTATCATTCATCATCAAAACCCAACACAATGATGACCCTACAGTTTGATGATACTCACAATTTGGTCGCGTTTTTGTCTAAACCCTCTGAAAGTGATAGGTTTGAGCAGATAGTGGATTTTCTGAATACAAATCCTATAAGATATGCACCAACGATCAATCCTACTATCTATACTTTGTGCATTGAACAATTCTAGGCTACTATCAAGGTGAAAACTGTCAATGGGGAAGTACAATTACAAGCCCTAGTGGATGGGAAGAAGATAATCGTTATAGAAGCATCTGTTAGACGTGACCTTCAACTAAATGATGAGGAAGGTACGGACTGCTTGCCAAATGCTACCATTTTTGAAGAACTTACAAGGATGGGGTATGAAAAACTTTCACAGAAGATTACATTCTATAAGGCATTCTTTTCTCCTTAATGGAAATTCCTTATTCATACCATTTTACAATGCCTAAGTGCTCAGACTACTACATGGAATGAATTTAGTAGCACTATGGCTTCTATAATTATCCACCTAGCTACAAACCAGAAGTTTAACTTTTCAAAGTATATTTTTGAAAGTACGGTGAAGAACTTGGATAATGTGGGTAATTTTTAATGTATCCAAGGTTTGTGCAAGTATTTTTTGAGAAACAACTAGAAGGAATGTCAAATCATAAAATAACTTATGTTACACCATCTCGTACTAAGAAGATTTTTAGAAACATGAGAAGGGTAGGGAAAGGTTTTTCTGGAAGGGACACACCCTTATTTCCTACAATGATGGTACAAGCTCAACATGAACAAGGTGAAGGTTCAGCAATGCCCACTGATCCCCAATACACACCTACCATTATTCAACCATCAACATCTCAACCTCAACTAAAACAAAGATCAAGAAGGCCAAAGAGAAAGGACACTGAGGTACCTCAGCCTAGTGGTCCTACAGACAATGTTGCAGATGAGGCTGTCAATGAGGAGATGGATGAGGTGTTAGCAGAACCAGAAGTTATTGTTAAAGATGTGAATTTAAGTGTTGATGAAGTCACTTTGGCTCAAGCACTTGCAGCTTTGAAAAATGCAAAAGTTCAGGAAAGTTCCTTAGGAACTAGTTTAGGTGGTCCTAGGTGCCAAGAAACCATGGGGGATACTATTGTTCAAACTGGGTTTGTGATGTATATCTAATCTTTCTAATGATTATGATCGCAGAGTTAACCACACCTCGAAGTGGTGAGGATAGTATGAAACTTAAGGAATTGATAGAATTTTTTACCAAATTACAACAAAGAGTCCTTGACCTGGAGAACACAAAGACTGCTCAAGCTCAGGAGATTACACGTTTTGTAACCTGTGAGTTAAGAAGTTTAGAGACGATTGGAGGGTCAAGACGCACAAGCGTTAATGATTATATAAGGTTGGTTTTATCTAGAAGAGTAGAATCCCTCTGAAGAAGAAGGGTTTGGTGTGTAGGAGGATGCATCTAAACAGGGGAGGATAGTTGATATTGATGTTGATGCAGGAATTAACTTAGTTAGTACTCATTTTGATGCTGATATAGATATGTTTAGAGTACATGATTTAGTTGGTGATGAAGTGGTTGTTGAAACTAAAGTTGCTTCTAAAGATGTAACTTAGTGTTGATGAAGTTATTTAGCTCAAGCACTTGCAGCTTTAAAAAGTGCAAAACCCAAGGCTGACAAGGTTATGTTACAAGAGCCAGAGCAGGGTATAATTGCAACAACTACTGCTACAACAGTTAGCACAAGACCCAAGGCTAAAGAGCTTGTTATTCATAAATAGGAGCAAGCATCTACACTAACAGTTTCTTCACAACAACCATCATAACTCAATGTTTAGGATAAAGGTAAAGGCAAAATGGTTGAACCAGAACCTGTGAAGAAAATTGTCAAAGAAAAGATAATTGATGCTAGAGAAGTACTTGCTTTTAAGCTAACAAGTGAAGAAGGAAGATGTAAGGCTTGTGAGAATAAAGCTCACACCAAAATTGAGAAGCAAACTTTGGTTTCCGCGTACTATGGGTCAGTATCTACTTCCTTTATATTGATAACCATGAGGTGTTTGTCAGGGAAAGAATCACTGTTAGCCTTATTTTTATATAAGTCAAACAAGAATGTTATTGGTCATCTTAGTCGTATTTTGGTTGTTTTCGTATATTGGCTAGTCGGGATTATAGGACTTGGAAACTTTAGCTAATATTGGTCCTTGTTTCCGGCTCAAAGCCAAGGTTAAGCCAAACCCAGCCTAAGTTAGAAAGCCCTACTCCTTCTAGTAGGCTAAGGGTTATAATTTGGGAATCCTTCGTTCCCACACATGAAGAGGGTTGTTGGGTTACATTTGCTTCACTTGTATTGTATGTGTAAATTCATCCTCACTCATTTCTCTCTCTAATCTAATCTTCCATCTTTCCTTTTTCTCTTTTCTAGCTTATTCCATTTGGCTTATTAATGTGTTGCTTATTGTTATGATTTGGATACTACTTGGGATAACAATTGGTATCATGAGCTTAATTTAAGACATATAGCTGGCAAAATTTCTGGTCATTACTGTATTGTTATTCATGTGATGGGGTTTTTGTTTAGTAGTTTTGATTCATGTTTTTATGTGTTGTGTTTAAGATTATTATACAGCTTAATTCTGGATTTATTTGTTTTGTATCTTATTTTTTTTCGTTTTTTCTATCGTTACGTTAATTATCCAACGTAGAGTATCTTGCCACATTTTTTTGTTTGTTTAAATGTAGTGGTCATTTTATGGATGGGCTTGTTGTCTTATAAAAGGAAAATATGGGCTTTGGGTGGTAATGGATTTTTGGCCTTCACAGGTTGTAGGTTATAGTTAATTTTTGGTTTTGGTTTTTGAAAACGTGCTTTCTTTTATATCCGATCAAAAATAGTGGCTTCTTTTTGTAAAAATAAATTTTCTTCAAAATAGTTAATAGTTTTTCTTTTCATCTTATTTGCGTAGCTTAATCCTTCTTCATTTTACAAGTTTATCTTTCGTGGCTTACTCTTCTTATGTACTTTTTGTTTTGTGGCTTATTTGTGTTTTAAAAACTGCTTATTATTAAGCTTATAAGCTCTCGACTTTCTTTCAGTCTTGGCTTATTTAAAGTTTATTCATTGTTTTAAGTTTTATGGTCCTTGCACTTTTTGTGTTTCTTGCCTATTCAAAACCTCAAAGACTAGGTTTTTCTCTGCTTTACTTTAGAAACTCGTTTTTTAGTTTTGCATATGTAGCTTTTTTAGTGTAAAAATAGCTTATTTTTGTGGCTTTTAAAGCTTTTTTTATGTTTCTAGTTCTTAGTACGCGATTTGGTGTCGTTTTGGACAAGAATAGTACTTGTTTTGTTTGTAGTCGAATAATCTAGCAAAAGAAACAAAATCAAGTACGAATAGCGGTTTGCTATTTAATTTTGGTAGCGGTTTGGTTTGAACCGTAAAGGTTTGTCATACAGGTGGCGGTTTGAATTTTTTCATGGTCCAACCTAAACGTTACTATGCAAAATTTTATCTTCGTAGCGGTTTGGTGTAAGTTCACAATTGGTAGCAGTTTGACACAACTTAGATAACGGTTTACCATTCAAAACAAAGCCAACGGTTTGTCACTTACTTATAGCGGTTTGTTATAAACGGTTGACAACGGTTTGTTATTAAACGTTTAAGTTTCGGTTTTTTGGTTTTGAGTATCGTTAGTTCGCGGTCTTAAGACTTTAATATTATAATTACGATCTTTCTCGATCATCGTAACGTTTGCTCAGTTTATGTCAAATCGTTCAGTATTAAAAATAACGCAAAATAAACCCTAGTAATTTCTTAACAAAAGAGGAGATATAAAATTTTGGTTTCCAAAATGCATTGAAACATTATTATATAATAGTTTAAATGTTTAAAATTTTCATTTAAAACCCTTAGTTTTCATTAAGTGTATTTTTACCCCTTAATCAATAAAGCATTTTTACTTTTAGTCCCTAGTGATGCACATTTTTCAAATTTCACCTTTATTTGTTCAAATTTTTCACTTTTAGTCATTTCTTTTCAAATATTTCAACTTTAGTCATAAGATTTATCACAAGTTCAATTTTAACCTTTAGTTTTCAATAATTTTTTCTTTTAGACTTTCATTTTTTCAAACATTTCTTTTTAGTTTTTTAGGTTTCATATGTTCACCATTAGTCCTTACTTCTAATTTTTTTTTAAATAATCGTTAACTAAGTTTAAGTACTTTAACGTTAACAACGATTTCAAAAACAAACCACAACAAATCAATTTATATACTTAAGATTCGTAATTCATTCACAAAAAATTCGATACAATGGAAACAAAAGATGTTCATGCAATAAAATACAAAATGTCAAAATCAAAAGAGAGATGTATGGCATATTTTCGTTCTCTTCATTCACACCTTCAAGTTCTTTCAAATCAAGACTTAAAGGCACTCGTATCGAACTTGGTTTCAAATGGGCTATTCATGGTCACTTTGGTCAAGATAATGATTCTTTCATAAGTACAATGCTTCGTAACGTTTAGTTCAACTACAGAAGCACTTGACAAAGATGAATTACAAGAAGATGGATCATGTAGCTTTTGGGTGATCTAATAGAAAGTTTTCTGCAATTCAAAATTCTCAGTTTACTTTTTAGATTATGACAGTCAAATACAGACAAAGTATTTTGTGAATACACAGAATCGAAAGTTAAAACAGTTTAGAGAAGAAATCTTTACTTCAACACATGAGTAATGTAAAGAAGTCCATTGCTGAAAGAACATGTCACAAAAGACTATATGACAGAAGGGTGAATAAAAAGAAGATGCAGACACAGGAGAGTAAGGTTGATACGGGTAAAGCATTGGATGCTGATTTGGTTGTCACAGAAAGAGTAGGACCTAATCAGAATGTGAAATTCAAGCAGCTGGTCATGGATCATGATATAGATCTAGAGGTGTGTAGCTTTGGTTGATGGCTCCTACCACACCACCTCTAGTGGGTTTGGTGATTATGACTTTGAGGATGACACCTCAGATGGGTTTGGTGAGGAGGAGGTCTGGGAGGTAAATGAAGACTGGTTGATGGCTCCTACCACACCACCTCCAGTGCTAGCGATGCCACAGTCCTAGAGTTACATTGGTATGAGCGGTCATTTATTCGGTTGTTGCAGGGACGTCTTTTCGCATGGTAGCTCCATGACTTCTTGTACCTCCATGTATGATCGAGGATTTGAGTACCATCCTGGGTAACCTCGAGTACGGACATGGGCAATTGGTGCAGAGGGTTAACCAGGTGAGTGATGCATAGGTAGTAGCTAGTGTTCCATCTAGAGAGATTGATCCGACGTAGTCCTTGCTGTTAAGGGACAATGGGTGATGGCGTCCCAGATGATTCAGGCTGTAGATAGAATGGAGCATGTTGGTGCTCAGGTCGGTGTTGGGTCAGCAGACTGTTCCCAGAGAGATGAGACAAGTTACTAGATTTGCTATGCAGGTTAGGCCTTTGCAGAAGTTAGAGGTGGCATCAGAGAGACATGCAGATCCAGCATCTGCAGACTACAGTCTCAGAGATAAGTAGTCGAGAGAGTTCGTTGATGCAGTGTATTTTGGGATTGGATAAGAGGATTGCAGCATTGGAGAGAAAACCCCTAAGTACCCCAGTTTCGGTCCTATTTATATTCCCTTTTGATTTTTGATTTAGATGATGACCATTTGTATAGCCACTAAACTGCTAGTGTCAGTTAGTGAGGTCATGCTGTCGGGTGTATTTTGTTTTTGTAAACACCGCAGCCATTCGGATATGTTAGGATTCTTGTATTAGAAACTTAGACTCATTATGATTGGATGTATCAGTCTTGGAACCGAAGATATTGTAACTTTTAGGGGATTGTGGTTGTACTTGTACTACCCCTGGCATTGGTATTATTATGGTTATAGAACTAGGATTTTCTTTTGATTATGAGCTATATGATTGTGGATGTTGATAGGTATATTGGTTAGTCTTAATATTAGACTGACCCGATTCCGAGCGTAGAACGATTCCGTTTGGTGGATCTTTGCACTGTGTACATTGATATTATCTTGCATAGTCAGGACGTGAGGTATTATCTTTGGAAAAAAAATTGTTGTGACCGGTGACCAAAATGTATTCAATGATGTTTTGTGACTGTGATTTTTAAATCTAAGGAATTCAAATAACGAATTTGTTGTTTGAACGAAGGTCATTGCGCGAATCATATTGACTATGTTGTATAAATTGTTTGTGTATAAAATAGAAAATCGTGTTTTCAATTCACAAAACTTACCATCTGGTGTCAACATAAATTTTCTTTCAAAAAAACCATTTTTTTTTTTTATATATAAGAATGGAAGGTGGTGCTTTCTTACTCTTTATGGCTCTTTTGATTTAAACTTTGATTGTTTACACTATTGAAAGTTTTTTCTTGAATAGATTTACACGTTGTAGCGTATGGAAAAGAAACGTTTTGACGAGAAGGACATGATGTCGTTTGGTCCTCAATTATGCTATAACTGATCAACTATGAATAATTTTGGAAAGAACAACGACTATATGTCGATGAAATCGTCAACCTTAAAAACGCTTGGTAATCGAGATAATTGTTTGGGTCAAGACTCGGATGTAAGAAAATATATGTTTACCCTATATTACGGATACTTTTGCATGTTCACCTATTCCTATCGACTGCATAGAGGGAGTCTCATGTGAGTCATTATGACCGAGACGTTCCAAAGCAAAAATACCTACGGTATTGTTCGGAACGAGTGTGTCTAGAAAGGGGTGATGTTTAGTTAATAGTGTTTAAGAGCGGTGATGTTATGATGTCGTGTCCTAAGACAAAGTATAGTCGGCTTGTGCTAGTAAGCCAATGATAGATCTGAGCTATCAAGGGTGTAAACCGGATATCGACATTGAGAAGGAATCTTCTTGGAGATGTAAAATTCCTAAGGTGGGTGGAAGCTGAGATGGTTAATCTCGAGGTTGAAAATGAGAAATAGAGAATACTTCTCCTACATTGGATGTATGATACCTTAAATATATCAACTGATGGCCGTGAAGAAGACTACTTTCCCCGAGATGGAATATAGTGGTAGTGTAGTCGTAAGTATACCTGATGACGTCAAGGATTTTAATGAGATACTATACGATACTTGACCTATGGTTAAGTGTAGTGGCCCTTACTCCGGGACGTGATGGACCAAGGCGTAATTGAGATAGCGTATGATTGAGTTCTAGCCTAAATGGGAACGTCCGTTCTAATTATGTAGGAACAACCAAAATAGCCAACGATCTTATTATGATGACGCCGGTATTTGAATTAGCGTGTGTGAGTATTTCAACTTGATGAGTTGATTCATCAATGATGCTACGCGATGAGAAAGGACCAAACCAACGATGTTAGTGGCCATGAGGAAACATTGAAATTTTTGAATTATCGTCAGGTACGAGGCAATATAGTCCATGATGCTCATTGTTTTTATATTTGATTTTGAATTGTAATTTGACTCTTTTGTGTATGTAGCGAGGGATTGTCGCCGTCCGATTTCATATGGGATTTGTGTTATGTGCTTTAAATGTAGTGGAGCTCGTTTCATGTCTACTTTTTACGTGGCCAGTGATGCGGTTTAGGTTTGGAAGCGACGATGGGTGTAATCGTCAAGTAGATATCTAGGATGTATACTAGGTGGGTTGACATCGACCGAAAGTCTTGGCTTGATGTATGTGGATTGAAGAGTACCTATAAGAGTGAGTTGTAGACTAATTTGGAATTTGCCGTATTTATGTGGAATTATAGTCAGTGTTGGCTGACTTTGTGACAAGCTCGGGTGCGATGAGGAAATTGTGACCATTGGGGTATATAAACCTAAGTGGTTAGAGGAATAATTTGCCATAAGATCCTAAAGGAAAGCGAATCCGATATGTGATAATAATCGCCAATGGGACTTGGTTGAAGCGGGGAGTATGATTGCTTTGTTTGAGGCCCAATTCATGAGTCATCATGTAAAAGATTGCTGAGCGTTTTAATTAGGTACTTTATGTGATTATTTGGGCTTGTGTATAGTGATGTAGTTAGATGTTTAGGTGATCTATGTGTTTCGGATTATTTTTCATGACCGGTGAGGCATTTACTATGAGAACTCGGTAAAGCGACTTGTGTATTTTTTCATGTTTTGATTAATATGAGTATTTTTAATTTGAAATAATGGATTATAAAAATAAAATATCAAATTTGATTATTACGTCTATCTTTGGTTTTAGTAAGCAACGTAATGTTTTGGATTTTTGCAATGAAGTTATATTCTCGGTTTTGTATATTGGTTGTGGATTTCGTAGTTGAGTGCGACATGTATTTTGATTTTAATTAACGAGGTAAGTTCGTCCTTGGTTTTGATAAACAAGGTGCGCTTGATTTTGTAGTTTTTATGATCCCCAACTAAGTTTAGATCGATCATCCATTTTAGAAAATTTCTCGGGAGAACGACACAATAATTATTTTAATAGGATATATTCCGTGATGTATATTGTTCCTTATGAAGAACGCAACTATAAAAGTTAGAACGCTGTGATTAGTTTTGTCGGATATATTTCCGCAACTTGTTTGTGCCACTTTTGATAAGTGATACTATGAAGCAAATTAAAATCGATTTCTTTTTTTAAAAGCAAGGAACGGAGTGCTTCGGCACGAGTTCTGCAGTGATAACGAGAAGCGTCATGCCACGGAAGAAAGATGAGACAGGACAGTAAAGCCGAGCACCGAGGACGGCGCTCCCTTAAGGTGGGTGGAATGTAACAACCCGAGTTTAACGACGCATATGACGATCACGAATTCGACATCATAATCATTATTTTATAAATTCGTGTGAGCGAACGTCGACATTTAAATTTTTATTTGTCGTAAATAATTATTTACGTATTTTATTACGAACGGAAATTTAAAATAATTGTTTTTGACATTTCGCGAGTCGATGTTTGACCGCGCGTTCGTTAATCGTTTTGAGCATCGTAAAATTTACGACGCATCTCATTATTATTTTTATGATCATAAATTATTATTTTGTGAATTTTGTCGTCTTCATGCCAAGACCACTAGGCCGACGCCTAGGTCTCACCCACACACTCATTTCATTAGGATTCCAAGGTTCATGATTACAAATTACTTCCTATTTGGATAAAAGGTTTATACACTCTCACACACAAAAGGCTAGCTTCAAAAAAATTGTTTTTATTTCTCTCTTTGTCTTGTGGTTCGGCCGAGTACCATCACCTACACACAATCACCATTTTTCCATTTTGATCTTAAAAACACACTCATGTATCACTTAAACAATGATATAAATCAAGAAAGAGCCAAGTGTTAGTTATTTTCTCCTTCCCTCTTTTCTTTTTGGTTCGGTCGAGCAAGCCAAACAAACACCTTTGGTGTTTTTGATTTTTCTTGCTTACAAATCTTGTTTAGATGGTCCTAACTTAATCATCCATGTAAGAAAAGGTGGCATGCAATAAGGTTTTATGTGAGGTCTTATATTATTGAAGCAAGAGGGTCATTGGGTTCGGTTGAGGGTTCGAACCAAAGGAGAGACCACAAGGGTGTGAATTATTGATTTGTTATTGATTTAGTTTGATTTGGGTTTTGTTTGGTTGGTTTTGGGCCGCGGCTAAGACACAAGGAGGATGACACGACACTTTTATTTTTCCGATCTTGCTTCGTATAGCATAGTAAGCATTCTTTTTATTTTTGTTATGTTCAATCTCGTTTATTGAATAATACAAATTGTTGCATGTGGTGAAATCGACTTGATCTTGGGCCGATTGGTTAGATGGTGTTATAAAATGATTGAGCGAGTTAAGTATAAATTATAGGCCATGTTAGATATGCCGCAAGTGAGATTTTGGGTCAAAAACAAGTTTTGGGGTGATTTACAAAGGGTGTACTTTGTGCAGAAACTTTGGCACGATAAACGAGAGTTGAGATTTTATAAAATCTAAATTTGGACCTAAAAATGTAATAAAGCTTTCTTAGACGATCGTTTTGACATAAAGTGGAGCTTCTAACTCCTAATAACGAAAAAGTTAGAGCTAGAACGAGATATATATTTTCGACGTAAAAACTCAGCACTTGTAGATAATTGCATTTGCTGTCAGGAAATTAAACGCTCGTTTTGAGCACTTTCTAGACCGTTTCGGCCTTCCGGCGAAGCACGAAAGTTTCTCAGAATGATGTTTTGCTTTGCCGGGAGGCTCACTTGTTTTAAAATCGAGTAATAACGGGTCAAAACCCAAGGTCAAAATCTGCGTTTTTATTAAAAAGAGTCAAAGTTCCTGCAGAAACTTGTAGGGGCATTTTGGTCATTTTCTGTCGAGTTTCGGGTCTCGGCTAAAACTAAAAAGTTGTCCGGAATGTCGTTTTACATAAAATCTCTTTTTAGTCCGAGTCGTGAAAATGTGATATAGCGGGTTGTTTGGAGCGGGTCAGATTTGATAACAAATATATGTAAAATGTGTATAATAAGTCAAAGTCAAATAAAGTCTAATGTTGACTTTTGAAAATCAACGGGTTAATACTAAACTTGTCGGGTATAATAAAAGTAATTACACGCTATTATTACTATGAATAAGATATTTTAAACTTAGCCATTATTATGAACGAAGTAGATTATAAAAATAAAAACTTTTGTAATATACGGGACATAGTCCCGATGTGAGTAAATAATAATCAAATTGAAAGTCGAAGATTCGACGAGATAATTAAATATTATTATGAATATGATTGGATAACGAGACTTACTAAAAATGGTAACTTTCCAAAAATAGAAAGTTTCCTAAAATAGAAAGTTTTCGATTAAGCGATGTATAATATAAATAAAAGGAATAATCGTACCTAATACTGTGGGGTATTAGGATCTAAGGCGCAAGTAGATTTCTCATCACATGTATGAATACATATACTATATAAATATATGATTTTGTTGATACGATGAACGCATCGTTGATTATACTTTTCAGCATAGTAATCGAGTGACATAAATTATAGGTCGTGATCGTGTTCGTTGATCTTCCGTGGATTGTTTCGATTATTTGATCTTCTGCTTCGATCAAGGTGAGTTCATAGCCTCGCTTTTAAGTGTTTTAAATGTTTTTAAACCCGCAAGGGGGATACTTGCTTATTTTGAAAATGAGAACGCAATGTGTTTTGATGCTAAATATGATTCCATGCACTATTGAGTATATGCCTTTTACTGTGTGACCATTAATTGCCTTATTAATGGTGAACGCTAATGCATTAAATAGATCTATTGGGTTTGACAATCCTGTCCGGGGTATGAATCCTTGATTGATAAGCGAGCACCCTGTAACGAACATTTTGTAGTTAGTAATGGGAGAAGGGGCATACTTTTCATACATTATTTCGTCCTACGGGATGAATGTGTTAAGTGTCGGTACACGGGCTCATTAGTTGGAATACATTATTTATATATAACTTGGCTTGCGAGCAATGTTATACGTTTTGTTGAACCAAATATGCGTTCTAACTGTTTATGTTTAAGGACGATGTCTCGGTGAAGCAGTGTCATAAACTAAATAAATGTTTTAGAAATCAAGTCGTGTTGTGACTTTTATAAATAAATTTCTACGTTGGTATTGTGACCTATGTAACTCTGATTTTTTTATAAATGAAATCGTGTTTGAACGTTTTTCGGGACTCGTGTGCATGTATTATGAAGTAGCACCCCAAATGTTCTATTCCGCTGCGTATCATTGTTTGGGGGTGTTACAATCAAGACTAGGAATAATGAAAGTTTTGACGAATACCCTAGTTTTTGTGACTTTGACCGGAAGATCCGTATTGATTGTGCCTACAACTTAAGATTTTCATGCATGATAGGTTTTGAACGTGTAAATGCTAACTTTTTCCCAATTTTGTCCGTTAATGTCATGTCTAAAAAGTTTTACAATTCTATAATGAAGGACACAGTTGAATATAAAGGAGAGAACGTAGTTGGAGCTTTTATGAATGTACTTATATTTGTCGGAAACTATTCTGCTGTAACTCATTTTGTAGTAGTGGAGAATATGGATGGCTACCGAGATCAAGACATGGGAGATATCATTTTTTGAGAACCATTCTACAAAGTTTCATGTGTGGAAGCAAGAAGGTTTGACGGATTAATCACTATCCATAATGGTAATGATAACGTGACTTACCAAATGGCGCGATCACACCCGAGGTTTAAACATCTATCCGATGCCCAATGCAACAAGATCAGGCCATTACTAAAGGTAAGTATGCATGACAAGCTGAATGGAGTATCACATCCGTACCAAAAGCTCAAAAGTTTCTACAAGGGGTCTTGAACTTAGGACCCGAATATATCCGAGATGCGAAAATGGAAGAATGGCTCACACGCGGGCACAATAGCATGCATGAAGTGGAGTAGAAGGGAGCTGAAGAAAAAGTCTAACTTAAAGACTTAACTGAAAAGAAAAGTGCTTCCCGGGAGACAACCCATACAGGTTTTTTTTTATCGAGTCTGTCTTCCCAAAATATC
>BQNB010102980.1:0-24128 GCA_026074375.1 Tanacetum coccineum | reverse complement strand
TTTAGAGGCGTATGGGCTATATATACCCCTCTATGGCTTCCATAGAGGGGTTGAGTCATTGTTTTGGTGTTGAGTCATTTTGTATCCTTCATTCATTTTTCCATCTAATAACAAGTCCATCTTCTATCTCACTACTTTCTCTCACTAAAATGGCTATCATGTGGTTTGACTCACCAAGACCACCGGATAATAGTTTTCGTGAATCTTACAATTGGTATCAAGAGCCATGGCAACATACTCTTGGGTCGTTTTTGATTTGTGTCCGATTGGTTTCTTGGTCTCAAATATGTTTATTTAAAATCTGTCACTTTTGATTATGTCACTGTTGCCATTTATGGTCTCATTTGTCTCATTTTGTCCTTATTTTTGGCTTATTTAGTGGCTGTGTTTGGTATAAAAAGCCACGGAGTCATTTGTTTTTTCGCTTATTTTCGAGGCTTATTCTTGGGTTGTCACAGTTTTTTTAAGCTTATTTCTGATTTTTTTGGGGCTGATTTGGTTGCTAAACAGTTTTTAAAACTTACTGACTGGTTTAGCTTATTTCATGGTCCAAACAGTTTGAAAATAAAAGCAACAAACACAGATCCAAATTTTTATTATCAAGGACAGTTTTGGTTAAGGACAGTTGTACACTTCTTTAGCAAACCGATCTAGTTCAAGACAAGGCAACCGAACGAGTTCATCTCAACAACAACCGATCGAGTTCAAAGTTCAACAACCGAACTAGTCTCATTACAAGAAGAACCGAACGAGTCCAAACCAAGAAGAACCGAACGAGTTAGTTTGAGGAGGACCGAACGAGTAATTATATGTGTGAACCGAACAAGTAATTTGCAATGAGGACCGAACGAGTTTTAACTATTGCGAACCGAACGAGTATATTTTTTGTGAACCGATCGAGTTAATTTCTTTAAGACCCGAACGAGTTTGCAAGTCAGTTTAAACCAATCTATTAAGGAAACACAACCCAAACCGAGTCAACTAAACGACATACTAGGCCGAATTTATATGTATTGGTGATGGGCTGAGTTATAATTATTAGGCTGTTATAATGATAATTGGTATTGCAAGTATTATTGTGATAAGGCCGGTTATGGTATTATACAAAACATGGGCCAAAGTCATAATTAATTAGGCTGTTAAATGTGGTCATGTCATCGGATTAAGCCGGGTACAACTGTTTGAGTATTAAATGTTTCGTATTAAAACTAAATTTAGCTAAATGACTCACTTGGGATGATTTTTTGCTATAGTTAGTTGTTAATGATTACATTTGTGCTTCATGATGACAAAGTGACAAAGTGACGAGACCAGGATCAATTTGGATAAAGAATCATGAAACATAAAGGCTAGATTTGGAATTAATTTTTTGTGAATACGGCGAGATAGATCGGGTATTCACTATGATTTGAGATTGATAGTGGCATTTTGACGAAGGGGTTGTACTCTATTTTATCATTAAACGTGGGTTTGGTTTGGAATGCATGATTTCCAATGATCACTTGCTCGAGACATAATTTAGTTAGAAGACTTGGTGTATCTAGTTTCCAACAGTCGAAGGGGTGGAATGGTTGAAGATTGAGCCTAACTGATCACTTAAGGAGTTACGTTGTAGTACTCTATGTGTCACACGGCTAAGTCGATGTGGATAGTCGAAGAGGTGATGATAGTCTTTCTTACTTTGGGGGGGTATGAGTACTTGGTGATTTGCTTGGAGCAACAAATTCTCTACACCGTTCTGTCCAACATTAGTGCAAGCCCTTAAGTCACAAGAAAGAGCGAATACAAACTTAGTTTCAAGTTTGGGATATCGGGTTTACTTATTAGTGCGTTACTTCAAATAGACCTTCGAAACAGGTTGGTAAAAAGATAGCCCATTGAGAGGAGTGTCTATGAGTAGAGAGTTGCATCAGCAATTGTAAATTCTCACGGGTCTAGATCTACGCTAATTCATTCCACACACAAGTCTCAAAATAAATGGCGTTCCGGTATTGCGTGATGTGGGTGGGGGTGGGGGGTGGGGGGGGGGGTGTGATCTTGGTCCCAAATTGGGGGGGGGGGGAGGGGGGGATGACTCGATCATGTCAATATCAGCCAGCGGGGGAAGCGAAGATACATCTTGATGTCTTTGCCGTCTCTTGTTCATTCTTTGAAAGCTTAAATGTTGCGTCTTTCTTGAATTTTTTTAGGCCATGCCGGGAAGACAAATGTCATAACCGCAGAGAATATCGGCGCTTTAAATTATGGCTTTTTGGGTGCATTTCTTCAAACACATGGGGGAAGTGATATCTTGAGAACTTTTGTATGCATTATTTGACTTTCTAGGGGGAAGCGGTGTTGAGAACGACTTTTCAAGCGTGCAGAAGAGATACGTTCCCTGATCTTGTTATTGCTTACCTCCAAACAATCAATCATCTAGCTTATTCTTAAGGAGCAGTAATATTTCGATGTTTGGTATCCTACCAATTCCGACTGTGCACTTAATTATTTAAGCTTGTATAGAAAACTTTGAAACTGCTCAAGAGAGGATTGCTAGTTTGGGGGGAAGCTTTGAAAGCTTCTAAATAAAGAATATGTGGCATGAATTAGGGGGAAGCTGATTCATTGCTAGTTTGGGGGGAAGCTTTGAAAGCTTCTAAATAAAGAATATGTGGCATGAATTAGGGGGAAGCTGATTCATTGCTAGTTTGGGGGGAAGCTTTTAAAGCTTCTAAATCAAGAATATGTGGCACGAATTAGGGGGAAGCTAATTCAGAAGCTTCTCCTTAACTAGAAGTGTATGGGTTACTTAGTTTGTGCCTATTATAGTATTTCTCCTACAAAAGTTCTACAAGATTGATTCATGTTGGAGTGCCAGATTGATGTCAAACACCACAGAAGACGTCATCAGCCGTATGAATAGCTTCATGAAAGTTCTTGTTATTAAGACCATTGGATCTTGTTGTTTCAAAAGCATTTTAGAACGACTCTCTTCAGCAAGCATTAAAGTCTCTTCAGAATCAGGAATCTCAATAGTATAAGTATTCGAAATGACATTACCATCATAAAGTTTTGGTTCCAACTGCTGAGCTCTTTTCAGATAATAAGGATTTTGAAAACCTAGAGCTTGTTTAGTGGAATAATCATAGAAAAACTTTAGTTTTGTCAACATATGAACAGTTTGCGCTGATTGATCTCTTTTATAAACAATATTATCAAGATGTTTCAATTTCTTTTCTAAAGCAATTTCTCTATCAAGATTTCTAGATTCTTCTTTCTTAAAATCATCTTTAAGGACAGTAACTGTTTTCATTAAAGATTCTTTTTCTCTTGATTGTTCAGAAAGAATTTGCTTAAGACGATCAATCTTGGAATTCTGTTCATGTGAATCTGAAAACTTATCTTTACTCGTTAATTCAACATTTTGTCCTGCTTTCAACACTTTAACTTGTTCTTTATATCTTCCAAGCTCAGCAGTTAAAGTATCATTGACACTCTTATTGTTCAGATTAATTTGGATGTAGTTAACTACTTGGGTTTTCAGTTGTTCAATCACAGATAGGATTAGTGCATCTTGTTGTGCAGAGGAATTAGAGTTCTGAACAGCTGTCTGTTGTGTTTCTTGCAGATACTAAGAATAAGGGATGATATTACTATTACTGGTTATTTCAGTCTCTGAATGATACACAACACTGGACTGTTCAGAAGACGGCATCACCTGCACACTTTGATTTGTTAGATTAGCAACATTATCCGGATTGTGTACCTCAGCGAGAGTATCTGAACCAAAACGATTGAAATTCGCCATAAGAGCAACTTGGGCAGTGTTGAGTTCATCACAATTAGAGTCATATGCATCTAGATCATCGGCTTGATAAGCAGCATTGTGAGTAATGACAGTCTGTGTAGCTTGAACTTCTAGAATTCCTGGATCTACCAAGAAATCTAGCTCTTCCTCATGTAGAATTCGGCCATTAGCTTGAGCTTGTACCAGCAACACTTTATCCTTGAACCATGAGTCATCCCTTTTCCTCTTAGGTTTCGTACACTGCTTGGACATATGTCCTTCCCCTTTACAGTTGTAACAAATAACAGTCCTTTGTTTCCCAGAGTTGGTTCCACTTGTTCCCGGAGTATAGGTCCTAGTAGTACCCGAAGCAAAAGAAATTTATCTCCCCTGAACTGGTTGTAAAGTTACTCTTCCATCATTGATGGTAGCTTGTTGTCTGGGGTTTGACGAATTCCTTAGCTGGTTGTTGGTAGTAGGAAAGCGAGAGGTGACGACAGATGTCAGAAATGACATCATGTGATTGATGGCATCAATGGGGTCATCACCGTGCTTAAACACTAGAACATTGAGACTTAAGTCTTGTAGGGAAAATTCAGATTATTGTTGTTGGTGAACTGTGGGAGCATATTCCAATTGAGGGATGGATGGTGATGGAGAATAAACGTTGTGGTGAACGGATGGTTGATAATCATTAGACGAATAGGTGATTGAAAGAGGTGTTAAAGATTGATTGGTTGAGTATTGTTGAGACTGATAAGGTGATCCATACTGTGAAGACTGATATGGTGAAACTTGTTGTTGATATTGAGAGTTGTGGAAAGAGTTCTGATGAGATTGATAAGGAGACTGTGTCATTTGGTGAGTTGCAACTAAAGCAAGAGGATCTGAGTTGCGTTCATGCATTAAACGGACTTCATTTGCATGAAATTCGTGTTGTTCCAAGTAAGCATGAATCTGATCAATATTAGTTGTGTGCAGATCTCGAACCAGTTTGACATCAGTCACAAATTTGCTCCACTCAGGAGGAAGAGTGTTCAAAAACTTGGTGTTTACTTGAAATTGTTCCAGTTTTACTTTGTAGATGTTCAAGTCATTGAGTAGTAGTGAAAATCTCAAGTAAAAGTCATGTAGTGTTTCTCCCTTCTTATAAGCAAACTTATCGAATTAATTGGTCATATAGTTTACACTCTTGTTCTTGCTTTATTAAGTAAGATCCTTGCATTAGAAGTTGAAATTCTTTCCCAAAGAACCTTGGAGACTTTTATGAATGACTAACAAGTGCATAAAAACTCAGTGGGAATCCTTGCAGAATGATGTTTGTACCTTTTGATAAGTGTAAAATACACATAATCCGTTTTACCTTAAATAAACCCAATTAAACCCAAACAGACCAAAATAGGCAAAAAAATGTGCTTTGTATTTGTTTTGTGAGTGCAGGTATGGATAAGTCAAAAATCACAAGAAAACAGTCAAAAGCGAGCAACACACTGACACGAGAATCAAAAGATACAAAGCCGAAGCCGAAAAAGTCAAGCCGAAGCCAATCCCTAGCCATTTCCCTCTTTTATAAAGCACAAGTACCAAGTCATGCATTTCCAAAAGTTATTTATAACTTGAAAGAGAGAAAAGAAAGACAAGGGCCAAATGTGCAAACTTCCCAAAGTTCAACAGTTTTAACTGTCGAAAAAGGAGCGGGAACCCCTTTTACTATTCATCGTCTCCCCCGTTTTCACTGCCATGGTAAAATCAAAGGGCAAATAGAAATTAAAGGGTGCGTTGGTCAATTCAAGGAAGCTCAAGCACAAAATCAAGGGCAAATTAGTCTAATCAAGGGGATACTTATCCTAGTTCAAGCTCAAAGGCCACGTAATCAATGGTGAAAGCACAAATTTATGTGGGTTTTTGTGCTAAACTACTCACAAAAGAAGCACAAACGTCACATCAATGGAATGACACGCTGGCAATCCTCAGGTGTCCACATTTTGATCAAACGGCCACAAAAGGATCTCCAATGATTGATTAAATGAATGGCAGAGATTGAAGATTGGAGAGCAGGGCTAGAGATCCTAGAAGCTTCCTCAAAGTGCTATAAATAGGCCTCATTCTCACACACATAGAGAGTCGCTTTTTAGTTTTTATTAATTGTTAGCTTAAATTCGTATTTCCCTTAAATGTAATTTTCCTTTTTCAAGTATTGTAATCAGCTTCTTTAATTAATGAAATTCAGTTTTTAGTGTTTTAAATCTCATTTTCTAAGCTCTCATTTTAAGTCATAAGCTCTCTTAATAAGCTAAAATTGTCTCAATAAGCTCATATTAAGCTCTTTCAGTCTATAAGCTGAAATAGAGCTGTTTGAATTCAGTATTAATCTTATCTAAACCTTAAATCAGTTAAACCTATTATGGATCTTATTGTATTTGAGCTTTTGGAAGGGGATCTTAACTTGGAAGAGATCCCAAGGACTTATACTCTAGCTTATTCATAAGCTAGAGAGCTTGTAGCTGCCTTTATTGGTCCTCTTGTTCAGCTAGAGGAGTTTGTAAGTTTCTCTTTCATTTTCCTTTAAAATTCTAGTTTTAAATAATGATATTATTGCTTGCTATGTTTAGATCTGTTTATTTGCTTATTCTCTTTGCTTGTTAGTGTTTAAATATCTCTTCTAGTGCTATTTAGTTATGTGTTTTCATCTGTTTTTGCTTAAATAGTTATAGATCATTAGTTACTAATTTCTGTCATAAAAACTCATAAAATCCAAAAATATTAGTTTAAATAGTTTAGATCTTAGATTAAGGCTTAATCAGTTGTTTAATCATGATTGTTAAGTTTGTTTTAAGCTAGTTTTTATCTGGTATTTAGTATTTGTTCATTAGATTTCTCTTAAAAAGCTTTTCTTAAACTTGTCAAAGTCTTAAAGGGGTGTTTGGTTTAGTGCACATTTGATTTTACACTAGCAGTACTAACCTCAGTTAGTACTGCTAAACCTTTGCACTACCAGTACTAACTTCCAAGTTAGTACTGCTTTCACAAGTTAGTACTGCTGTGTTCTTAGCTTAATTTAGATAGGTTATTTTAGGATTTAGCTTATCAAATTTAGTAGAATTTAAGTTTTTATATAGCTTAATATAGTTTAAGTCTTTAATTTCATTTTCTAGCTTATTGTCTTAGCTTATTTTTGCTGTCAAAAAAAGTTAAAAAACCAAAAACAGTACTAACCTCAGTTAGTACTGCTGTGTTCTCAGCTTAATTTAGATCAGTAATTTTAGGATTTAGCTTATAAAATTCAGTAGGATTTAAGTTTTCATATAGCTTAATTTAGTTTAAGTCTTAAATTTTGTTTTCTAGCTTATTGTCTTAGCTTATTTTGCTGTCAAAAGTCTTAAAAAACCTGAAAATTCCAAAAACAGTAGGAACTTAAATAAAGTCTAAATTTGTTAATTCAGCTTTTAAGTTTAGAATTTATAGCT
This sequence comes from Tanacetum coccineum, assembly GCA_026074375.1. Classification (NCBI taxonomy): domain Eukaryota; kingdom Viridiplantae; phylum Streptophyta; class Magnoliopsida; order Asterales; family Asteraceae; genus Tanacetum; species Tanacetum coccineum. Next base: position 16,895 of record BQNB010102980.1, on the reverse strand, counting down.
TATTTAGATGGATAAATAGTAGTTTGATAAATCCTTAAAGTTTCAAAGTCTAGTTCAGCTTATTTAGTTCTCTAGCTTATTTGAAGTTTGTGTTTCTTTGCTTATTTCCTGAGTTTGCTTATTTCATGATCAATTTCAGTAGCTCAAAAGTAGTTTAAGCTTTAATTTCTTTGCATATTTAGATTAAGCACATCATAAGCTTTCTAGATCACTTTTCCTTTTTAGAATTAAGCTTAATTTGAGCATTTTATGGCTGATTAAGTAGAAGTAAGCTCAAAACCTCACTTTCTGTAATCAGCTTAAAGATAAGCTCTTCCTGAGCTTATTTGTGAGTTTCAGTCCTTGAAGTTTTTATTAATTTTGTTCCCACTAGCTTCCTTTACAACTTTGCTTCTTTGAGTTTTTCATTTTAAGCACTTTTCAAATTTCACCTTAATTCGGGTCTTAGTTTGCTGTCGGGATAGATTCTTAGGGTAGAAAGTGTAACTTTTCGATTTAGGTTTAATTTTTAATTAGTTTAATTAAGAGTTAAATAAAAAGTAAAAAATTAGGGCTTTAATTTCTAGAAACCAAATCATATATCCTTGCTTATTCAAATCAGGATCCAAACTTAAAACGTGGTTTCAATTGCACTAGTCATTGGGGAAAACGACCCGGGTGATCATACTTGCCCGGTTTGATATACGTATTTTATATATCTTTGTGAGTGGAATTGTCCAAGGGATATTTGGGGATTTCCTTAATTTCTCTATAAAGTTTATTATTTTTATTTGTATGGTAAATCAATTGAATGTATCAGTTATAAAATGACTAAGTGTTCAACCTTAATTTTATATTCATTTTACAACTTGGTATAATTGTTTTTGGTGTCAAACATATGTAAAATTAAGGGGAGAAAGTTTATGTTCCATGTAATTCATGCTAAGAAAAAGTTTTCCCCATGGCCTTTTCAATACAAATTTTAATCACACAGTATTTCAAAAACTAAGTGCATTAGTATTTAAAATAAGGGGAGAAATGTATTTAAAATGTGATCTTGAAAATAATAAGTGATCTTATCGACTCAAAGTGCTTGATACTCTTCGAAAAAGGTTTTATGGTTACGATCTCATACCCTACAACATCTTATTTCACGACGATTCTGAAGTCATAAGGTGGTGAGGTTAGGTATTTGTCCTATGATCCAACAGGAACCGGAGGGATCTACCCAAGGACACTCCATAGTTAGAAATATCAGTCCTTAGGTACGATTGGAGATGAATGTGTATAAGGGAAGAATGCCGACTAAGATTGAGCTAACACTGGAACAATCACAACAAGGTGTTAGTAATGACGTCTTGGTAAGCATTGAAGGGGTTGAAGAATGAAAAAGAAATGTATGGATAAAGGGTCTAAAGAAAGAAGCCCTCCACACAACTTAGGCAGAAACCGGGTCAATACATATGTTGTCAGAATCACAATGTTGATTGTTGACATTGAAGACGACATCATGGACCCAGTGATGCAATGCACAACCCTTCCCAGCCATTCGAGTTTCTCTCAAAAGAAACTTGTCTCATTTGTCACGGAGTGAACACTGGAACTTTATATTGACGTTTCTCACTATGAGTAGTTAATATTGAATAGGTGGCAGTCTGCTCCAGCCTCCAATTACTAAAAACCAAAATGCACTAATCGAGTCTAGAGCCAAAAGATCATCAAATAAATCTCATTAGGACACATTCCATGACTAACACTTGTCGAACATCATTAAGTTCACAAACTGTTAACAAGAGTCCTACGCATTATCTGTGTGATTCTGCCAGAACATTCAGAGTGATACTCTTTAGTATTCACAATGACGAATGGAAATCCTTCCAGTGTCATCATCAAACAGCACTGCGGTAGGTGACTTGCGAGATTCTATATGAATCAAGCTTGTGTTAACTGGATATCAATAAAGGTCTAGTAAATGAATTGACAACATAATCAGAAAGATAGTAACTATCTGATTTACTCTTACCGTGTTGTCTGCTTTGAGACGTTCTGGTAATGAGAACTAGCAAGCATGGTAAATCTAATACATCTGCTTTGAGACGCTCTGGTAATGAGAACGGCTAGTGCAGCTGCAAAACCCTATCAAGAAGATTCATATGAATTCTATCTGATCACAGGCAGTATTTATACTGATTAACGGGGAACCTTGGTTTTGCAACCTTATTCGACGAAGTGACAAAGACACTCTCGTCCATATCTGTTGATTATTACTAACATAAACTTGCAGGTTGTATGGTGGTGGCGGTATCCCATTCCAGCTGAAGCCGGATTCATTACCACATGCTCATGCTCAAACTGCAAAGACATACTATAAGCATCAAGATTCAAGAATCAAGAAAGCACAAGATTTAAAGATACAGACTTCCACAAACTCTTATATACAAGATCTTTCTTTAAGATATCAAGTCTATCGAGGGAGATTGATAGAAAGCTTTCAAGATGATGCAAAGTATGAGCATGTTAGTCAAGACACAAGATCGCAAGGCGGCAAAGACGATCAAGATTGAAGGATAAAGATTTAAAGATCTCATACATAAAGACGAAGTCAAAAGACAATGACAAAGGCTCAAGATCAAGGATCTTAAAGCATGAAGAAACAAGCCTACAATGTAGACAGAGACGAAGATCATAAGAGCTTAACGACAAAATCAATCTTATTGATCTCACGAAGGAGCGTCTCAATGAACTCACTTCGGGGGAGATTGTTAGCCTCAAATATTGAGTCGAACAAGGAAGTTCGTTCATTAGGAATATTAGGTCTCGGTCATTTAATTATGTAACTTTGTAATAGGCTAGAACGGGTAAACGGGCAATTTTACGTAAGCTAATCGGTCACGTGTATCAGGCGTAAGCCCAAGTAAACCCGAGCCCGGCCCATAGAAATGCCATAGGCATGTAAGCCTTATGGTTTAACTATAAATACCCCTCTCCAAGGATGGAGAGGGTGTTGGTCTCATTTGTAATTTTTTACTTGCAAGTAAATCAACCATTCTCTTTCATTTCTCTATCTTATTTCTCTCTCTAACTTCTCTCTTTAAACTTCTTCCAACTTCTCTCTATTAAATTCTTTAATTTCCCGTGTTCTAGTAATGAAGTGAAGTGATTATCGGGTTACCGACATTTGGTATCAAGAGCCTCGGGTAGATTTCATACTTTTGCTTTGAACATTTTAAGGAATCTTTCTTGTTGATTTTCATGGCACTTTGAGGTTTCCTAATGAGAGCTCATCATGAGATAGTGATGTTAATCTTTCGACTCTTGCAATTCATGACTTTTAATCTCCATTTAGGATGTTAGCTGCATGAAGAAACTTCCTTAAGTACAAAGTTCTTACTAGATAATAAAACTTCATAACAAGATGACTTTAAATACTAAGCAATTAATAGTAATTAAATCTAGCAAATGTGTACTTTCTATAGATTCGTCTTTGAAGATGATGAAATTGTTCATATCTGTTGAAAACCCCCAAAAGGTCGATCTTATTATCTATTGTTGGACTTGGGTGATTACCTTGAGGGTGGATTAACAAAGTTTTCCAAATTTTTTTTTTTCTTTTTGCCATATTGACAATGATAAAATTCGTTTCATTCAATTCTTATTATAGGCAAGAGCATTTGTAAAATCCAATATTTGGATTCATTAGTTTTTTCGCAAGCCTTATTTTAAGTCATCTGATTTGATTTTCAAAAGGGACAACCTCATCAATGTTTGGTTTCCGGATTTTGAATAATAGGTTGAAAATTCGCCTTTGTTATTAACATACCAAAGATCTAGAATTTTGATTTTAAATATGTCTCGAATCTATTTTTCAATATATAAAACTATCAATTCAAAAAAGTGGTAAGGTGTATTGACATAGATTGCCCTTCTAGATATTTTTTGGGAATCTATTAGATCTGATCTCAAGCTTTAAAATACAATTATTTATAAAATCTTGAGTGAACTTGCTCCTGATATGATGTAACCTCCTATATTGTGGGAAAACTAGAGACAGGGGATTTGAATGTTTAAGGTGTTTATTTGTCTCATTTTAAAACTTTGCTGTAGAAAAATTGTTTAGATTGACGTTGTATGTCAATAATCAACAATATGAATCACAACTAAAATATCTTATATATAATGGAACCAAGTAAACAACTAAACACTGTTAAAGAGAAGTTAGAGAAAGAAAACGATCAATAACCAAGACACCAAGATTTAAGTGGTTCGGCTAATGAAGCACCTCTTCCGTTCCTATCACTCCTCGAGTAACTCAACTCGTGATTTCCAAATGTCAACAAGCTCCTTTTAGAGAGAAAGGGAAAAACGTTTTTACCACGTCGGCTTCTTTCTTTGCCGAACACTATGCTAGATGTTCGAGTCCTAATCTTTGCTATGGAACTACTACAATCTATAGTCTTCTCAAAGTCTGTATACACTCACAGATATTACCCTTGGATTGCACAAACAATCCAAAAGTCATACCATATAAATTTTACATATTGGATCTACAATCAATCCATTTACACAACACACAATAGTAAATGTAATGAAGATATGTGATCTTGAGGAAGGAGAGAGTGATCACTTGAATAACAAAATCGTATGTTGAAGAATACGAATTGTTCTTCTATTTGCACTTGATTAGAAGAAGAAGGGAGAAGGAAAGAAATTAATCACTTGAAACAAGATCAAGATATGTTTGATCAAGATATTTAGTGTTTTATGAAAGAAAAGAAGAAGAGAGAATAACAGATCTTGAAAAATTTTCGTGGCAAGTGGTTTGTTTTTTAGATGGGGGTGCACTAGTATTTATAGGCACAAAATGGAGCCATTGTACTGACGGCGGTCCCGGCGGTCCCTTATATATAAGGGGGGGCGCCACGGCCGAATAAGGGGCAGCTAGTAGCACATTACGCTCACCTTTTTGTCTTTTTATGGGGAAGGTTGTTTATCTATTTTAAAAACCTTCATTTTTTGGGGGAGAAAAAATCTGATCTTCAAATTAAATAATTTTAATAAAACATTCATCTTTTATAAAAAATTATTTTTGTGTTTATATTTTTGTAAAAAATACTTTTGGAAAATGTATGGTTGTAGATAGGAAATTAAGAAAATTATTTAGCTTGATCACTAATCAGTTTATTGATTATGTTTATCCATAACTTAAGTGAATTAATCTTAGAAATGGAATTTTACGATTAAAGTAATTTATAAGTTTAATTTTATGTAATGCGTTCTTCACATTTTGTTATTATCAAAATACATCGAGAGGTCGAAAAATATAAATACGTTTTTATGACATTATTTGTATTAACAGCATAGCTTACAAACGTGAACTTCATAAGAGCTTGAGCAGGGTTCACAATAGGTTTCAGTATCCAAACTTGAAAAAGTAAATTAATGCCGACGATACAATTAGTCGTTTCCATTGGATGGACTCCATATTGATGGCAAGCTTTATTTGTTGAAGGAACCAGGTAGCAGTATCATGGATCAGTGAATTAAACAATTGAAACAAATCCGTTATCCAAATTCATCAAGGGTCGATGGGTACTCTAGGAGTGTACCAATTCCTGAAGATAGTATCTCTACCTATTCACAAATATACCGCACCTGTCGTCATGTGTAAGCGTCTTAGAGTGTTGAGGGCACAAGGCCACATTACGAGGAAAGACTGTAACAATCTGTATTTTATGTCATTGTACGACGTTATATATTTCACTATTTATTTTTAGTCTCGTGCGAGTTTGCTTTTAATTTTAATCGTTAAGTTAAATCACGTAAGCTACAATAATTATAATTCAACGTAAAGGGCATCTAAAACAATTAACTTGTTTTTGACAGCATGTGTTAGATAATTATATTAGAGGATAATTATAAGAATTTGTATATTTTATTTTTATTGGTTAATAAAGTGTTTAAGTTTCGCGTTTATATAAAATACGTTTAGGCATTCCCGGAAAACACCAAAGTTTTCTTCGCTTCAACAATACCCTTTTTATTAGTAACCAATACTCAAAGTTTATACAATGTCAACCCATGTTAACATTGTTAGTCATATTGTACATAAAATAAACTAACTAGCAACTACACATTACAAGTTATACCGTACACTAAATGTATATACATTTAAACTTCAAATAATGCAAGTATTTATCAATAAAAGATCAAAGATATTTCTAGCTCATTCTCCCTAAATATCGCGTAATAATGAGAAAAGTGCTCCCCAGGGGAAACAAGAAGCACACATATGCAACACTTGATACTTTTACATACTCTATCACATTAAACCTTAAGGACTTTCACAAGTTCCTTAACCAAGACTTTCCCTATAATTCCGCATCTTGTACTAAGACTACTAAAAGTGGTCTTGGGATAGTCAAAAGATTGTATGTATAAGGAAAGCAACTAGTAAGGAAATAACACACAACTCATTTCTACATAAGAAAAACTTCACCAATCTCTTTGTTCTCTCCTGATAGCACGGACTAAACAACAAAAACTCATAAGCAATTCATATAATTTTATTTACAATCCATTCAAAGTGTTTTACAACATATCTTAGTCTTTACTAAGAAGGTTTGAAGGTTTAGATAAGCATTTACAAGGGTTATGCAAGAAGGGTTTAAGATTAGGGTTTCATTGGAATTAGGGTTTTGTTTGTCTTGGAATCTTGGTAGGTTTTTATTATCTATACTAGGGTTTAGTATCTAAAATGTATTTCATTATCACTAACAATATCATATTAAGGTCTATCTAAAAAACCTTAAACTATTTACATTTTGTGATTTTATATGTATATTATGTTTATATAGTTAATCACCATCTAGGAATATTATTAACTTGTAAAATGGATTTTTTACACTTGATTATGGTTTGATAAGCTTTGTCATATGTTATGTTGATGTTGATAACATGTTATAATGGGAGTATAAGTATTATTCAAGTGTTGGTTTAAAAAGGTTACGTATTGATTTAAAAAGTATATATAAGTTAATGATTTAAAAAGGTTATAAGTTAATGATTTAAAAAGGTTACGTAATTGAGGTATTATAAAGTAAAGGGAATTACAAGGAATTGTTTATCATGGAACACTTGAAAACTGATGGACTAAAGAAGTAAATATATGAGACATGTGATATAAATGGTTGTAGAGGACTTGTAACAAAGTTACTAAACTAAAAAGTTATAAAAACAAGTTTAAACATATTTTTAAAAAAAATATCAAAAGGGTCTGTTTTAAATTCGAATATAAATTATTGATTTTATATTTTTATAAAAATACAACAGTGTCTACAGGATCTAGTAAGAATTGTAAGAAGAACTCTAAAAAACCGATTTAAAACGTAAGAAGATTCGATTTTGCGAGTTATACGATAATAAACGCCTTTATAAAAGGAACTATTATTAAAAAACTTATTAAAAAATGCAACTCTATATAAATGATTGGTTTAATTTTCTCCTAAAGTACGTAATTTTAGGGATTCCAAAACATTAAGAATCTATAATTATCCTTCGATCTATATCGGATGGAAGGAGTTAATGATTTTTTTTCGTGTTTTTTATACTTTTAAAGCTTATAAAAATAATTTTATATGCTATGAACAGTAAAAATCACTATTTATCTCAGATACATTTTGGAAAATACATTAGTTAAGATAAACACTTTTTAATTACGGAAAGACAGTGCTAGAAAGAATCTATATAAACCAGAGTTTAAAACAGAAACAAGATACAAACAGTTTACTGGATGTTATCCGATAGTTAATTTTTTATCAAGTGTTGTAGCATGAACAGTAAAAGTACTATTCACCAGAGGACTTAAAATATGAAAATGTAATATTTTGATAACTCTTCTTAATACAAAAGCATGGACATAAGAAACGGAGTTAAAACGGATTTTTAAAAGTCACGCCATTTTTACTAAAGAAATATTTATAAACGTTTTAACTTTATAAACATGATTTCTCAAATACAAAATAGATGGTGATGTAGCTATATATAATTATATACGGTATTAGTTAATCAAAGTACTTAGTACTCATACGGCCTATAATTAATTAGGTTGCATTCAGGCGTATATATGACGCATTTTTCACGCATTTGATTTACATTCTTAACTCATCCACTCGAGGTGAGTTCATAGCCCCACGTTTTATATTTATATGATTACAAGTTTGGGGTGAGAGATACCATATGCAATGTTTTACAATTAGGACGCAAATTGGGACATTTTACATTACGTAGTGTTTTGCCTAAGTAGAGATAAACCTTCTGAGCACCATTCATCATGAACTGTCAATTATTGTTGTTGTGAGCGCTAAAGTTATAAAAAGATTATTTGGGGATTGACATCCCGTGCGGGTGAACTCAGCTCACTGTTGCAGGTATACAGACAACGAAGTTTTTGACAATGTCGGAGTTTAGGATGTTGCGGAGGTTATTTAATACATAATCACGGGCAAGTTAGGCAATTGTTATTGCAATGCATAACATGTCGAGCATTCAGTGTATGAGGCTTAAGGGAAACGTAATTACATTTATGATGTTTGCATTGTTGATATCATGGAGGAAATCTTGCGGACCTACATTAATAAAATTTTACAAACCTATGAACTCACCACATTATTTCTTGACGTTTTAAGCAATGTTTTCTGAGGAGATCAGTGAGGTACAAGACCAGGGATACATTGGTGGTCGTTTATTTTGGAAGTCATATGCATTAAAGATTTGGTTGCATTACTAATTTTGTAGGATATATTTATTTATGGACTAAAATCTTGTATTACTTGATCAATGAAAAAGTGAAAGTTTCGGACTTTATGTAATCAACAATTTGTTAATCCAATGTATCGGTTTTAAACGACTTTTAAATGGTCGTTCTTATATATATCTTGTGCTATTGATCTATAAAGTACCACCCCAGACCCATATTTCGCTGCGACCCAATTTGGGGGTGTTACACCCCTAGTGGCAAAACAGAAGACTGATGTTACCCGTTATGACTGTGGAAAGCTTGGACATTACAAGAGTGATTTTCTATTAGGATTTATTGATTTGATGATACAAAACGGATCAAGATAACTATTCATGGAATTTAGAAGATGGTGGATTCTAGAAGACTTGCTTAAAAGATAAAGATAGAAAGGATTTAAGTTTCCAAATACAATTAGGTTTAACTTTTGTAAAGTCTTGTGACATATATATTTAAGAGATACCTAGATATTGTTTGTGTGTGTGTTTTAATCATGTTTTAGGAAAACACCAACTATCTCACCACTTGAGATTATTCTCCTTTGTACGATCTAAATGAGATCGTTTTAGCCCTAAGGTCAAGGTGTCTTTGATCCCTGTTATAGTTAGGTACACTCGTTTATCATGATCAATTAGAATAGGGGCTTAGTGAAATTAGTAAACCTTGTTAATAACATTGTACTTTGTTTCAATTTCCGCTGTCGCAAAACAACATACCTTTGTTATTTTTATTATATGAATAAAATCCTAGATGAGTTTCAAAACTGATCTTGTCACAATTGAACACAAAATCTTCTTTCTTCGATTGTAAACTATTTCCTACTATCATATAAACCATATCGCTATTACTTAATAACCTATTTTATTATCACCATAAAAACTGTTTTACCATCACCTTATGAAAATTTTACTATACTTTTAAATACGTTTTTTCTATTAGTTACTTAACAATATAGTACTACATTTTACGAACTAATTTGCTACCATCTCATAAACTATTTTGCCATCATTTATAAGCAGTTTCGCCTTATTTTTCTAATAAACTCTAAGTTACATCACTCTGGTTAAACTAGTCAACTATTATGTTGGAAAACTAATTTTTCTTATATATAAAATATTCTCGCTACTTATCCTAATAATAAATTACTATGCATTCTACAAAACTCTCCCTTTATCAACTTATAAACTATTCTTGTCATATTATTACTACCTTGATCGATCATACTCAAAAACCACGTTGCTATCACCTCATGTAATCATTTTGTTTTATTTTACGACAACTATATTTGTATTTCATCACATAAAACTATTTATACCAACCACATGAGCTATTTAAACTCATTGTCCTCATATAAAACCATTTTACGGTATCTCTGCAACTATTTTGTAGTCATCCTATAAACATACCTGTTTTCATCTTGTAAATTTTTTGTCACAATATAAACTATTTTGATAATACTTTATACATAACAATTAGTTTGTGGTAAAAAAGATGAAGAAATTGCCTCGTTGATCATAGAAATTATTTAGCATGATCACTATGTCTAATTTAGGAAGGATAATGTTGTAGCTAAGAAATAATCACTAAATTTTTTGTCAAAACTAATTTTTCTAATCTATATACCCGAAAAAGCAAAAGTTTTTGTGTTTGGTGTTCATAAAATGTGTCTGTCACGAGAAGTTGAAATTAGAAATCCATTGTAATTAAGTAGACACTTTAATCAACCGTATACTATATTAGAATTAGACATCATTGTACGCCAAAGTCCTAGCCATAAAGTCAAGAACGCATCTTGTAGTCTCCGTTAGGCAATCCGCATCAGTAAAACGACGTTTAGCTGCCATTAAGGAATTCACTAAATCACCCATTCAATGTCGACGTAATACCATGGAACTTAGTAGTCGCGACGCCATCATAGGTATAGATTCGTTATCACCGTGGAGGGGCAAGTAATGTAAGCTGATGCTTTTAACTGAACGGAAAGGATAAGGCCACTAGGAGTCGAATTTTAGTCGCAACAATAAATGTTAAAACAACTCCCCCACCGGTTACAATTCTTGAACGCTAATTGGTTAAAGAAATTTAAGAAGGAGAATGTTGAGCACAAAATCTCTTCATTGTATAAAAAATGGAGTTGAAAACCCGTTCCCGATGAGGACTCTTTGTATTAAGAATATTAGAAGTGGTAGACCACTGTTTTGGGAGGAAGGATTAGGATAAAGCAATCTCTGCCAACAAGTACCCAACACCCATTAAACAGACAACACTTACCGAAGAAGGCAAACTCTAATACTGAATTTCAGGACAAAATTCTTTTAACATGGGGAGACTGTGACAATCTATGTTTTTAGGTCATTTTACGTCAATAAACTCAAAACTATTTACTTTGAACCTTTTTGTGTTTACTTTTAATTATAACTGTTAAGTTAAATCACGTAAACTAAAAAACAACTTTAAACGTAAACAAGCATTAAACAAATATAACTTTATGTCAAATATGTGTTTTATGACTATTATGAAGATAATTTATAAGTTTTCATAATTTTAGTGATGTGACGAGTTTTAGTTTGTAAAACGCTTACGCTTTGGCATTATGAAATTTCAATGATGGATGGAGAAGAACCATACCACTCCTCTTACCTCATACTTAACCAAAAAGACATAACATCTGGGTTATATAAGACTCCGATGGTAGTATGCTTAAAATGTGGGGTAAGAGATGTTGCCATGTACCTTCCTACTATTAACATTTATCTGGTTTTGCCGTCCATACTCTACCACTCATTGCCCCAAATGCTCGGGTGCATGGATGTGATACCGATGTGTTATTTTATGTTTTAGGGTGTGTTTTAGTCTCTTATGTCAAAACATTGAAAAGCCTAGTAGGATTATTAGCGCGCGCAAAGTATTTAAACACATAAGAGCACAGTCTCTATCAACGCTTACCCAAGCTATTCTTTCCATCTTTACCACGTCACAACTATATCCAATCTGTAGTCGATTCGGTGTTTGTTATCGCTTTGATGTAGATCTGTTGTGTGGGGGTATTGATTTTATGGGATAGCAAGTTGTCGAGAAGTTTATATGTTGTTGCCGCTGAACGCGCCCTTAACCAAAACAAGACACGGTTTAACGGGCAGTAGTACAATTGGGGATGGGCACCGTATGGTAGTAGATTGTGGTAACAAGATTTGTGCAGATAAACATTGATAATTTTTATCTGTTTTGAACGACCATTTTAAAAAAATGATATGTTATTTTGCACAAATTGGATTAGGATGGTTAGTTTTGCCTAGAAACCCACTTCTTAGTGGGAGTCTTTGATCTTAAAGCACTTGATGATTCAATCTTATTTGTTTTGAAAGACTCAACATCCTTAGCTTGAGAAGTTTCTCTTTTCTTAAACCACTCAATGTCATTGTGATCTGATGTGGTATGAACATTGCTACCACATGTTTCACAGTTCTTTGTGACATGTTGAGGGTTTCTAGGATTGATTCCTCTTTTTAGAGAAATAATCATGTTATGACCATAAGTGTTATGATCATATATAGCTTCCACATATTTCACAAGTGGGATAGTATAAACAATCATTGGAATGATGATCATTATATCCACAGTGTATTGTTGTCCCAGTTGTAGGATACCTCTTGTTGGATCCCACTTTAATAGATCGAATTCCTTAAGCTTGTTTAAGGTTTAGTTATATTAGATAAATCTAACACAACTATAGTAGAAACTTTGTTAAGTGTATTAAAGATTATGCGGAATCTAATCTTTAATATTAGAAGAATTCTTAATGAAACAGTAACACAAGATCACAATTTAACCAACAATAAAAGCTCCAATATTATTAAGAATGATATGAATACTCTCCTAGTATTAGGGTTACAAAACCTTGAAGCTATGAATAACACTTATCAAATCGTAAAACACACACATAACATCATATTAAACTCTATACCCTAGGACCTCCTTTTATACACCAAGGAGTCCTAGTCGATTTACAATATATTCCTAAGACTTAGAATATTCTCTATGATCTATTCTATAAATAACTAATACTTATCACGTAAGTAATCTTGATCTCCAAACAATCTTTATCCTTTCTCTGACAGTAGAAACTCTTTCAGCAGTCTTAATCTTTGAGCAGTTGTAACTTTTGTACTAGCAGCATTAACTTTTAACACCAACAGTAGTAACTTATACCCCAGCAGCATTAACTGTGTACAAGCAGTAGTAACTACTTAGAATATTTTCTTCAATCTTCACCAGCAGTACTAACTTTATACTAGCAGTACTAATATATACTAACAGTAGTAACTGTGAACTAGCAATACTAACTTTATACTAGCAGCACTAACTACTTAGCATATTTTTCATTAAAGTTAATGAACAACACTAACTTTAACTTAGCAGCAATAACACAAACCTTAGCAGCAGTAACTTCAAGAAGGCTTTTAATCGTAACATGTATACAGGAAGGAAAATATACTGAAGTCCTTGAAGGTCTGGATCTTGAGGAAGATCCACCTTGACCATTATGATGCTGATTTGTATTCATGGAGAACATAAACTCAGCATGATCACATGTTCTGTGATCAGTTCTTTTGCACTTTTTACAAAACAAAACTTCATAACAATTCTCAGAGAGATGATTGTTTTGTCCACAAAGTTCACAATTTATTTTGAATTGAGTTTTGTATCTGTTTTGAATTGCATTTGGAGGAATCTATTGAGCATTCTTGTTTCTGGAGTAAGATGACTTTTTCTTACTGATTTGTAATTTTAGTTCATTAAGTTCTTTCATTACAATAGCCAGAAGAGGATCATCTTTATTTTTCACATTCTTTAACTTACCAGTAGGAGCTGAATTAGTTTTAAAAGCTGAGGAACTTTTGCCTCTAGCAGGAGCTGAGGATGGTTCGTTTATTATGATACCTTTTAAAGTTTCAGCTTTGAATGTGGATTTTGACTTCAAAATTGATTTGATAGTCTTTGGTCCAGAAATAGGTTCAGCACCATCCAACTTCTTCAGTGGAAGAAAAGGAGTGCTACAGACTAAAGATTCATTAGCTGAATCATAATCAGTTGCTGAAGAGTCAGAGAAAACAATTGAAAGATTTGTTGTGTTTCTTTGTGACTCATTTGAGGGTACCTTATCAGTATCTTGATTAGGTAGAGTAGAATCTTCAGTTTTAGATGACTTATGTATATTACTATTGGTGATAGACATATTTGAGTTATCTGCTGAAGATTTTACGAATACCGGTTCTTTAGACACAACACTAGAGGTATCTTTAGTGAGTTGGTCAATTCCCATATTTTTCTTCTTTTGAGTGGGATTTTGTTCATTGATACACTGATTGACTATATTAGAACTGTTTAGCCATGTTTCTGTAATAGATGTTAGCTCTTTTAGTTCAAATTTTAAGTTTTGATTCTCTTTAAGAATCTTAGTGTTTACATGCTGCATGGTAAGAAGATCAAGTTTTGCTTGTTTAATACCAAAAGCTGTTCTTTACATGTATTCAATTCTTGAACAAGATTTCTATATTTTGAAAAAATATTGTTTCTTTGTTCTTCAACATAGTTAAGATCAATACACAGATAATCTAGAAAGGATTTTCTATCATCACTATCTTCCATTTGGAGAAGAGTGTGTACCTTTTTTATACAAATCTTAGTCCAATCACCATTTCTGGTACTTTCTTTACCAACTAAAACTCTTTCTTCACCAGTGAGTGCCATGAGAGCTTTAACTTCAGTTACTTCATCTTCATTAGACGATCTTTCTTCATCATATGTTTCAGCAATGAGACCTTTGTTTTTGCTTGAGGAGGAACTGGGAGTTGAACCACTAGAACTGACGAGGGCTAGTTTAGCCTTGACTTTGTGGTATTTGGCTTCAAAGTCCTTGATTTGCCTCGGTTCAGGTTTGTTTTTAGATGAAAGGAGAAGTTTTGACTAAAAAGGTGATTGATATGAAGGAACTGATGTCTTTGACAAACAGTCTCTTGCAAAATGACCTTTCTTGCAACATTTGTGGCATTCAGTTTGGTCAGTTGCTTTTGCATTGCTCACCCTTTGAGTACCCTTTTTGAAGAACCTTTTAGATTTGGCTAAAAGAGCTCTTTCTTGGTATTCTTCCTCTAAGTCATTTAAGTACTCATGACTGCTTCTTGTATCCTTTACATCATCAGGACTATCTTGAAAGTCCTGGACAATAGAGGTAGAGAAAAAGGTAGTTGACAGAGGTGTTACAGAGACAAGAGATTTGCTCTTTTCATTCTTATAAATACTGTCTATTAGGTTTTCTTCATATTTGAGTTTACCAAATAGAGAAGCAAGCTTAGAATCTTTCACATGATTTGTGTTTCTGAGACTTTGATAGAAACTTAGCCACTTTTGTTAGGAATTATATTTGAGTTGATAAGACAAAACAAGAATGAAACAAGATGGAAACAAGAAGGACCAAAGTTGTTATTATGGGATTCTACAAGATGTAGGAGATAATGAAGATTTGGTCAAAAAGAAGATAAAGATGAATATTAATGAGAAGATAAAGATGAATAATTAATTGATTCTCTTATTAAAATCTTTTATTAGTTTCCATGTAAGCCTTGACTCCTTATGCTATAAAAGGAGGTCCAGGCATATTGTTTTATGCATCCAAAAAAGTGTGTGTGTGTGTGTGTACACAAGGATCAATGTAGATGTCTAGTAGTTTGTGGGTAGCCTCAAGGTTAAGGTAACTTGATCCTTGTTATAGGAAGATAACATGTATTATTCTGATCAAATAATATTGAGGCTGTGAATGTTTAGTAAAACCTTGTTCATAACATTGTTCTTTGTTTGTTTAATTCCACTGTGCATATATGTTCAATGTTATTATCCTAGATATAAGATCTAAACAATCTAAGCTTAAACGATCTAAGGAGTTCTAACAGACTCAACAACTTCTTTGGTAACCCATTTATAAAACCAATATTTATTTCAAGATTTGAAAGTTTAATGCCATCATTTACTAACTCATTCATAAGAGCTTTATATCTGGTGAAAGTTTGTGTTAGAGATTCACCTTCTTTGAATTTGAAGGTGTTATAGCACAACTTTAGGTCCATGACCCTGCTTTCTTTCACATCAAAGGGCCCCTTATGATATAGTATCAGGTCATCCCAAGTGGATTTTGCAGTTAAACAGTTTATGACAGAATTCATTTGGTCATCTGGAAGGACAGACATGATGAGACTTTTAAGTCGCTGATCTAAGTTAGCAGCCTTTCTATCATCAGCAGTCCATTGTCCTTCTGGTTTCCTTTGACGAGCTGCCATAGGGATAAAAGGACCGTTTGAAATGTTGTTTTCAAACTGAGGTTCAATACCAATAATGTGGCATAAGAACCTCTTTTTCCAATTAGTGAAATTTTCCACCCCTAGTACAGGAGCTGCATTTAACTGGCCACCCCTATATTCAAGAGTCTACGGTACTTCTACTACTGCCATTTAAGATGGATCTAGATTTTAAAAATCTTTGAGCCTTTATATATTCTTTTATAGGGATTTTATAAACCAGAAGGCTTTGATACCACTTGTTGGTCCCTTGGAATCTGATATAAGGTTTATCATCTTTAAACTAATTAGATTACATATCAACAAAGTGAGTTTAAAAAAAATATATATAAATAATATAAAGAATAAGTTTAAAACACACAAAAGTACTTTTCAACGTGTAGACTTTTATTAGAATCAAATAAAGAATCTATGACACACCTTGCTTGCAGAATAGCAAGGTGGTTGAATGATAATTGGGGTGTTATCTCATTCAAACTTATTCTCTAACCAAAGTTATAAGAATAAGAAAATAAACTTGTTATGACCAAACTGAAGCTTCAACGTTCAGTGGTACGAGTCAGTTTATTTGAGAGATAAATGAACTCTTCAATGTGTATCACATTATTTGGAAGAGATAACCTTTACTCTAGGAATCCCTTTTCTTTTATAGGCAAAGGTATTAGGGTTTACAAGTTTAACCTATGTTGGGAAAAACAAGTCAATCGGTCAACGTACTGCTAAGCAAAAGGTCAATGTACTGCTAAGCAAAAGGTCAAAGTACTGCTAAG
>BQNB010102979.1:3165-16682 GCA_026074375.1 Tanacetum coccineum | reverse complement strand
ACACATGTCTAAGTGGTCCACAAACATCAGTATGTATTAGCCCAAGAAGATCAGTTGCCCTTTCGGTACGATGTGGAAACGATTTCCTTGTCATTTTGCCCGATAAACAAGATTCACATTTATCAAAAGATTCTTCATCTGTTGATTTTAGAATCCCATCATGTTGCGGCTTTTCAATACGTTTCTTTCTTATATGAGCAAGACGACAGTGCCACAGATAAGTAGAGTCCAAGTAGTGCTTAACTCTTTTATTGCTAACATTATAAATAGAATTACCATTTGGCACATGATTAATCATATCAATTTCATAAATACCATTACTAGGAATAACATTAAAATAAAGAACATCATTCTTAGAAACTAAAATTCCATAATCCGTAAAATATTGGATAAAACCATTGTCAACTAAACGTGAAACTGAAACAACATATCTAGTTATAGTAGGTGCATAATGACAATTTTCTAAACAAATCACGAGGCCATTAGATAAAATTAAGTCATAACTTTTAATAGCTTCTACTTGCGCATGAACACCATTGCCCATGTACAAATAGAGAGCTCCTTGTTTCAGCTTTCTTTCACCTCTAAGACCATGTTTTGTGTTACAAACGTAAGTACCACAACCAGTGCCATACACCCATGATCTATTAGGAAAAGGAAATAATTCTATAGTGAAGATACTTGAAGAGCTGGCAGTGCCAACTTGTATCTTCTTCTTAATCAACTCAGCAAGGTAAACTAGACAATTCTTTTTCCAATGCCCCACCTCTTTACAGTGGTGACGGGCGTCATCCTTTGTCAGGTGCTCTTTAGCAGGAGGTTTAGGGTTTTTAGGCTTAGGTATATAACCTGTATCCTTTCCCTTGCCATTCCCTTTACCCTTGCCTTTAGCATTAAGCGATTTCTTATTGGCTTTCTGGATTCTACCACCTTGAATCGCCATTACTTGTGGTGTAACAGCCTTTTTAGGTAAACCTTTCTCATACTCAATAAGCAGAGCATGTAGTTCACCAATTGTCTTCCCCATGTTATGCATATTGTAGTTTCTTACAAATCTAGCAAAATCACTAGTGGGGCCATTCAAGATTAAACCAACACCAATATCTCGCGGGCGCACATAACCAAGATGTTCCAGTTGCTCCACATATCCCTTTATCTAAAGTACATATGAGCTAACTGGTTTTCCCTCCTCCTGTTTGCAAGCATGGAAAGTTTAGATTAGGTCAAACCACTCCACTCCAGCTTGTTTCTCAAACATGGATTTAAGCTCCCTTATCATGTCATATGGTGAGGAGCTTTTAAATTGTCTATGAAGTTTAGGAGTCATACTCCTAAGTATAAGACAATCAACCTCATTATATGCATAATAAACTGCATTCCATTGCAAGAACTTGCACTTCGGAATCAGCAGGAGCCGCGGGTAAAGGCAGTTCAATGACAAATAGTTTCTTTTCAACTCTCAAGACCAGCTTAAGTTGACGAAACCAGTCATTGAAATTATTACCAGAAAGTTTTTCTCTTTCAAACATCGACCTGAAAGCCGAATGGTTTATGTTTTGAACAGGTAGTGCCATCTACAAAACATAGAAAAGTTCAAGAATTAGTATTTTTGATAATACTCCATGAATAAAATTAACTACCCATGTTTAAATATATAAACAATCAATTTTCTAAGGTCAATGATCCAACTTGACATACCACCATCACATCAGTTGATCTGCTAGCAATGGTGTATTCAAAAGGTAACTGACGATCAATAATTGCCACTGGTGTAATTCCTAGAACAATATGGGACTTACTTTATTACAATAATGTGCTAGTAAGAATGTTTTATCCCATCTATGCCTTGAGCATAAGGTCTCACCAGCTTACCTCAATTAAATCATCCAATCAAGAACTGTGATTATGTAACACCAACGTCTCACGAAAACTCTATAATCACCTTAGGTTTGCAATCTACATATGTCTCACAAGATGTAAAAGGCAAATGCAAGTGTCCTTACTATGAAAACCATAGAGGGGGGGGGGGGTGAATACGTTTCCATTTAAAAACTTTAAATCTTTAGTATCAAATCGCCAATCAAGTTAGACGTAATATGAGAAGTGTCGATAATAGGTTTTACAACAACTAGCACATATCTTAATAATACAAACTTAACCATAATATTAACTACAAAGTAGTACACAACTTTAACTAACAATATATACACAACCATTCACACAATCATAAGCACAATGCAAGTATAAAAGTAAAGCGGTAAATGTAAAGAAATAAGTAAAGCGAAAGGTAAAAGAAAATGCAAACCGACACGGTGATTTATAGTGGTTCGGTCACGAAGCTCCTCTTCGCCCTACTCTACTCCCCGAGTATCCAACTCGAGAGTTACTTCACTAATCAACAAGCTCCCTTTCGGCGGAGAAAACCTTATACCAATGCTTACATTATTTTCCGACACTAAGCTAGATGTCGAGTTCTTCTTCGGGTATAACCAAACCCGTTATGTTTTATGGCCCAACATAACAAACCTTATGTTTTATGACCTAAACACATAAACCGTGTGGCTTACATTATTTTTCGACACTAAGCTAGATGTCGAGTCCTAATCTTAGCTAGAACCAATCTACCACTTCACCAATGTATTTTAAGGCCTAAAATACTAACCAACCCACAATTAACCCATCCAAATAGATACATAATTTGGATCTACACACTACTAAAGATTGGAAGGCATGGACTTAATCTATATGCAACAAATGTTACAAATGGACTAACTGGACTACATAACTTAGGATCTTGAAGATGATCGAGGTTCTTCTCTTGCACTTGAGGAAAGGAGGAAAGGATAGAAGATTTGATCACATTTAAACAAGATTAACCAAGTTGAATGATCATAGATTTAGGGAGATTTAGTGAGATCTAGAGAGAGAAAGAACTGAAATAAAATCATGCAAAATGGTTGTGAAAATAGTTTTTGGAACGGTACGAGCAGACCACTTAAGCACATACCTAGACTTCCATTTTGAACCACCAAGCAAGGTAGTTGTGTAGGCGGAATATAGTATCCTTCATCGGAATCAGAACAAACTGAAGGAACGAGACAGCACCAGATCAGCTTTAAAGAGCAAGCAAGAACCACTGAAAGAGGCCGGTACCTTTCGTATAAGAGCCAGCAAAGCTACTCATGCACCTGGAGCAAGCCACCTGGCGATTGAGGGGCAATCATATGCTTCTGTGAAAAAATTATCCTCTCATCGATGTTCTACCGAACTGAACTAATAATAGTTTATCATTTAGAAAGAATGGCGAAAGAGGCCTCCTTGCATTGCCCAACTAGAGCGAAAAGCCTTATTGCGTTGCGGCCCTAAGTAGCTATGGGGTGTTGATGTACTTGGAACCTAGACCGGTTACCTGAGTATGGCGGTTCGGTATCCGTTCAATGATAGCATGAGATCCTCGCTTCGGTAGGTTACAAGGATGAATGCAAATAGCAAGGCGCTGTGCTGTGTGAAGTGAGACTGGCTGCCCTAAGTTAAGTGCTTCCTTATTAATATTAATTAATGATCTCGGTAGGAGGGCTTTCCACCTTCTATGCAGCCTGATTCTCTCTGGAAATAAGGGTGCCCTCGATTTACATTTATCATCGAATAAGGAATCCTTCCATGGATGAGAAGGTTAAGTTACAGTACAGACTCCGTTGGCTTTTGCAAGGAAGCATCTTGAAAGTTTCGCAATCTATGGTTGATGCCTCCCTCGAACTCTATCCCATACCCTACTCGATGCTGAAGCTACTCTGCCTTTCGGAACCCAAAAAGAAAGCCGGGCGCTTGGGAAGCTATGCAAAACCTGAAAAAAAGAATCTGCTTTCCATCTTTGAGCTCAGAAGTTACGATCGTCTCCTCATTAGGCTATTTTTTTAAAAGTATAGCTGACTCATCAGCTGAGTGGTTCGCCTCTTGTCCACCTGAGTTGTTTACTTCATTTTCCGACCTGGAAAACCAATGACTCTTCAGGTTAGGTTCTCTTTCAACATAGACATCCCGATGACCATGGATCAACTTCGTTCTACGAAACAGAAAGCAAATGAAATCTTCCTCTTAGGGCGTTCGATTCCGCGAAATGGCGACCCGTTTTGCCGGAGTATTCCGCTGTGGCTAGCATTGTTAGGAATGCTTCTGACCATCTTAGGCCATTCTTGATGATGGACCCTCCGGCAACTTTAGAAGCCTTGGTTCGTAAGGGCTCTTATCTTGAACTAACGCTTTGATCTCGGCTTCTAGATCCATATCCTTTCGCATCAAGAGTACCCGCGCGTCTCAAACCCACCTTTATCCCAACAACCCCATGATGAACAGAGAGGAACCCGATGAGGGAAGTGGGACAATGTTCAGACCTTGGCTGTCACAACAAGCAACCAATCAGTTCCGGGCAGGTAAAATGAGGCCTCGACGGATGGGAACTCCTACTCTGACTATAGTTTTGCGATCTCTAAGCGGGATTTTCAGTCATCTATCCTTTATCTTTCCCTAGCGAGTGAAGAAAGAGTGGATGTTTTGAACGAGTGTTGAGCGAGTGAAGTGCCCCATAAGCTATAAGGGCGAGCTATATGTATCAATTCCGTGAGCAGCGATTGAACTGAACGTCAAAAGTGCATCCAGCAGGAATCGAACCTACGAATTTGCCCGGTTGGGCGCTTTAACCATTCAGCCATGGATGCAAAGAGACTCAGCGAGTGAACTAGGTTTTGGTATTCCTTCTTGAGCTTCTATTTCTTCCGTTAAAGGAGATTCGAGAAAAGATGGAATAAGAAGACGTGTTTCCAGAACGAACAAGATACAGGTTGAGAAGGGGGAGTTAGCAAAATTAGACAAGATTGGAATGGGCATAGGAACATGTATTGATGTACCATATCGGCTAATGCTCCCAGGTTGATGCGATGTATTCCACCAGTTGACTGAAGACTTGATTATTGGTATATCGATCGGTCCAGCACGGATTGAAATAGGAGCCGGTTCGATAGGAAGCTTTTGAAAACACAGTGCACCCATGTAAATAAAGAACGAGATTAATACAGAGGTTAAACGAGCATCCCACACCCAAAAGGTGCCCCACATAGGTCTTCCCCGAAACCCCCCAGTAACTAAGGTAAACAACGTAGAAAAAGCACCCATTTCTATACCGGTTCCGAAAGAGCGAAGAAAAAGGGGATGTTTTGTTAATAGGAACAAGAACGTGTTTATAGCCGTAGCGATATAAACAAGAATACTCATCCGAGCCGCAGGAACGTGTACATAAGGAATACGAGAATTTCCACCTTGTTGAAGGTCTAGTGGTGCTACCCGAAGACTTAAATGAATAGCCATCGCTGTTAAGAACAACCGAGATCCAATGAAAATTTTCGCGTAGCTTCTGGTCTTTGACATCAAAAAAGAAGGTTGTAATAATGAAAGGGACATCTGAGAATTTCAATTTGATCCTAGCTAGTGGAACAATAAAGACGAAGTGTCTAATTATACTTATGGTCCTTTTTTTCCAAATAGAAAGACACCAAATTCCTAAAGTACTTGCTGCACTTCTTGGGAAAGAAGTCGTCTTGGTATTGGATCCGCTCTTCTCTTAGCATGAACATTCATTCTATTCTATTCGTCTTCTTTATTCAGCCCCCACCCGAACCATTCTTAAGACCACCAAGCCCTCCCGAATGAGTTCTACTATAGAAGCTTTCAACGTAGACCCGGGGACAAATCTTTCACTCACTGAGAAGTGAAAACCTGTGACTAGATCGTCCTGAAGACGGATGCGACGGGAAGAAGTGGCATTTGGAAGTGTTGCTGACTTAACATTTAGGTTTCGGCATAACAAAGCTTGCACTGTCTTTTCGCACTTAGGCGCACTGCGTGCCATTGGTAATGATTCTACTACGGTGCCACAAATTCGCAAGCTGATCCTAAGTAATCGTTGTTGTTCATTGGATTCCGGAGGAACTACTTCGTTAGGATTGAGGAATTGCTGTGATTCTTCCTGAATAGCCTGGATTCTCCCGTCGAGAGTCTCTTTGAAAGTCTTACCTAAACTCTTCCGACTGAATATGATAAAGCCTATAAAACAACGAGCTACTATCATTTCTTCATTATAGATTGAGATCTTCTTCGAACTTGATGCACAAATAGATAGAATAGCAGCAAATAGCATCTTTCTAGCCTGCATATTCGTGGAACTCAATCTCATTTAGAAAGCCTTCTCTCTATCTTTCAGCAACTGAACGGGAAGTGGTTTAGGAAAGGACTTTAGAATCGGATGCGCTCGCCCAGCGAGAAAGGCCCTGACCCTGCCAACCAAGTCAAAATCAAAAAGAAAGAAGAGAACGAAAAGAGAACTTCGTATTTTGGTAACTCTCTAGGAGTCATGTTTAACCTTGAATGCTATTAATAGATTCTACAGCAATAGTCCCTCGGACTCGGAAAGTAATAACGAAAATGGCTAACCCAATAGCAGATTCCGCAGCTGCCACCGTTGGAACCAATGAAGCAAATGATTGACCCATCATATCATCCGAAGAAACGGAAAATACCAAAAAGTTCGAATTCACAGCTAATAACATTGATTCAATTGGCATTGACATAATAGGAATATTTCGTCTATTAAGGAGGATTCCCCGAATACCTGAAATAGAGATGATCATAGAAAATGTGAAATATTTGATAGGATCCGTTTCGGGAACGTAGAATGTAAGAGAAATTCAAATGTTAGAACTCCAGTACGTATGGAACCAAAAGAAAAAAGACTACCCTCATGATTACCAAAGGTTATTTAATAGGTGAATGATAGTATGATAGGTTGAACTGTGTACATCACGAAGAATAAGATCTTCGAGCATATTATATATAGTTATGAGATCGATAGGTTCCAAATTAACTGGATCTACCACTTTTGTAGATATCACTTTTTCTAATAATGAAGGATATGAAAGATTTTCGGGAGAAGGTTATGTCTATCTAGAACCTCTTTTACGCTCTTTTCGAGCGCACTATTCAAGAGGTCTTTTGACGATTCAAAATAAGCATTCTTTCGCATTGCGGGAGAACAATGGGCCTGGTCTAGTTCCAGTTCATACTCCCCCTGCGCTATTTCACAGAAGGATTTCAGAGTCTTAAGTAGAATATAATTGACTTTTTTTGCCATCTTTTTTTTTGAATTCCCTCCAGACAGAAAGAGAGGCCTTTCTGTAGGAGTAGTGAAGAACTAAACGAGCACTTTTGTTGGTTGTTGACCAACGGAAAGCATGGGAAAAGACCAAACACTGAACACCAACCCAATCAGCTCAAAAGTTGAGTCGCAAGTGGGATCAAGAAAGTCGAATAAGCTACGAACGAGAGAACGAAAGCTAGTCGAAACGGAAGGATAGTAGAGGAGATGTGGATCCGCTTTCGTTGGAGAGCCTATCTCTTACACGCGGTAGTGGATGAGAAGTGGATCCATCCAGTTCAGTCGGATAGCCTAACAAAGATAGCCAATTAAGGTTTTGGGGTGAAAGAGGCGATAGAGGGGAAGGGGATAGCCAGTTGTATCGGGTAGAACCTCTCTCACCTACGCTATTCTCAAACGGGAGATCGGGATCGGGGGGGAGCGATGAAGAGGGAAGTGACTTAGTCTCGATGAGAGCCCAGGCGAGTCTCGTGTGTGATAGTCTTATAGGATATAGTTCCCTTCCTGGTCTGGGTTAGGGTTCCAAACCTGCCCTATCCCTTAAAGCCCCAGAGCTCTAGGTCTACTTCTATCTAGATACATACAGCTTGCCTTACCACCATTTCAGAGTCAAGCCTCCTTTTCTGATAGAGGGGAGTGAGAAAGAAATAGATTTTCGGATCGCCTAATTCAATAGCTCAAAAATCGGTGGAGTTCGTCCTTTAAAGCATAGTTCAGTGTTGCAACAGGTGGGTTGTTCAGCGAACGGGAAGCAAAGTCTCCATATCAACATTGAAGGCTTCGCAGCTATCCAGAAGACATCCTGACTCTATAGGGGTGCTAGCGCTTGACTAATAGAAAGTCAGGCTCTTCTTCTGTTCTACGAATCTAACTAATCTATACTACTACTAACTATAGTCAGACTAGGTCTTCTAGAGTGAACTAGCATAGTATAGTTTATATATTTTGTGCTACTAGAACCATAAGCCGCACTATACTATACTTGACTGAACCTCCTTACGCCGGTGCAAATAAGGCAATAAGAGAGGACTGACGCGTCAGCTTCGAGGGCGCCTTTTCCTTAAGCATTTCTTTCTCCATCTAAGGTCAGGGAGGAACCTGAGGGAAAAACCGCTTTCTTACCGGAAGAAAGAGGGAGCCGCCCGTCCCGGGAAACGAAGTACGCTTTGGTAAGCGAGAAGCAGCCAGGTATAGGGGAAGGGGCGGTGGGCTTAGTCAAGATAGTATATAGTTCCACTTGGTGAATAGTGCCTCGGCTCGGTTGAGTCATTTTTTTCGCTCGGCTCGCAGCGGACTTGTTCTAGTAGAAAGCAATTTTTCTCTGGGGAAAAGACATAAGATTTGTTCGCTAGAGCTCATCACTGAAGAATGGTGGCTTGACTTTTTTGAATTAGAGAATAACTTCTTCGCGTGAGCGGCGTACGTACAAGGCTGTTCGGACTCCCCCCCCCTCTTGTATCAGGTGCGTTGCCATCGTCTCTTTCCCCTTTGCCAGGTTACGCGGCATGGATTCGCCGATTGACGAATCAGATCTTGGCTCGCTGTCCCACCGACGAACCAGTCTAGAAGTCGAAAGGGAAGGCAATAGAAAGGGGTCTCCCTCTCTTTGTCTTCTTCTCGCCGCTTTTCTCGTCCATCCTGCCCTGCGCCGCTTACAGATTCAGTTGCAGGTATCTAAGCATCCATTAGTTAAGGGGGTTGGGGCGCGAAGCGCAAACCGCTCTTCGATCTCCCGGTGAGTTGGACGGGAAGAGACATAGGGGGTTATCTATGAAGCATTTGAATTGCCCCTTTCTTTTGGAATAGTTGAAAGTCCTCTTCTTAGGGGATTTTCTTTTTTCTTATCAACATAGAGTTGGAACTTAGCCGATGGACGAGTGGACCAGTGTGAAGCTTTAGTTTCGTTGCCGGCCAGAGCTCCTAGCCGACGACCGGCTACCCCTTTCGAGCTCAGCTGACCCCTTCTTGATTCCGTTTTTTCCCTATTTGAGATAGATGAATCAATGGAACTTTCCCGGTTCCTGCTTGGTCTAATGTCTGGGTGCGTATGGCGGTACACTAAGAGCACCTTTCAAGTCGGCTGAAAAAGAAAGAAAAAAGGCTTTCGTCGTCTTTTTCCCCCTTTCTCCTTCGATTGCGAAGGGCTTTTTTTCCGGTTTTCAATTCCTCTCCGGCGAGGTTTGAACTTCGCGTGGTGGGAAGGCCTTCACGATTCGCATCTTCCCGTCCAGCAAAGAAAGTGAAGGGGAGCGGACAGTATTGTTCATAACCTTAAAACAATTTGAAAACATCGATCAAGGTACTTTGATAAAAATCAAAACATTTAGTACCTCGATGGTTTTACTTTTCAGAAAAGCTCCCCCTGCATATGTGCATCGATAACCAAATTTTTTTAGCACATACGAGGAAGGAGTTCACACATGAGTCTTTAAGATCACATTATACAAGTTATATATAATTTAATCATATTTTCTCCCCTTATCAAAAATGTCAAATCTCTTGATATTTTGGACATTAATTGATTCAAATATGTATGAAAATTATTTGGGGAGAAAAATGTTATAATTATATATCAAGCTTATTATTGGGAACATTTTGTTTCTCCCCCTCAAATTATGAGGGATTTATATGCTGTTTGAGTGTGTTAATTTGAAAGTTTTTGAATTTACTAAGAAATTCTTGAAAATTCGCACTCAAACACTATATATGCCTAATTTTAGTCTTATTCTACTTACACATATTTAAAAGATTTATAATTACGAGAGACTGACCTGAAATGAAGTAGGAAAAAATATGACAAAGTCATATTGTCTGTTAAAGCAGTCTGAGGTCTTCCCCGTAGTCTCTCCCACCAAAGAACATTTCCAAGCTCCTCATTAACCTTCTTTCTAGTAGCTTCTTATCGATAGCCTTGGTTATGATGCGATACCTTTTTCTGTCTAAACTACTTCATCTTCTCTTCGGCAAGTAATCCATTCTCAAGTTTTTTACAATATCATGAAGAACGGATCTATGAGCGTCCCATCACAGAACTTGTAGAGTTCATCCGTGCACATCAGCCTGTTTCTTTTGTACCTGTCTTCATAGATAATTCCTTGAGATTTGTTGTATGCAGTGTATGGAGTTCTGTTGGAGATGTCGGACCTGAATGTCTTTGGCTTAGTGATATTGAGCTTCTTCTGGTAGCTTTTGACTCCCAGCTGAAGGCTTTCCACCCGCTTAAGAATGACAATACGTCTGGTAAACATCCGTAATGCTACACCCAAGTCAAAAATAACATCTCTTTCAAGATTAGAGAGTCTTTTCTGCATCTCCTTTCCCTTCTTCTCCTTGCTCTACATCATTCAACTTTACGTTCACATCTTTATACAATTCATTATCAATGCGATCATACTCTTCTTCATCCACATGTTCGTTTTCAACATCAGTGGATTCATAGATTGATAGAGTACGCACATACTCATCGTCATACTCTTCTTCTATATCATCATCGTTCTGATTAAGATTAGGATTCTCATCTTCATCAGATTCAGTCCTTTCATCATCACTTGCATTATTGTTACCATCATCATCACTGTCATCATCATTACCATCATCTTCACTGACATCATAATTGTCATCATCACTATTATCATTATCATCTCCACTTTCTCCCCAAGGCTCGTTCTCACTCTTAGATTGATCTTTGGGCACATCAGGAACCCCTGTTATAGTACTAATTCCTTCATTTGTACCATTCGTCTTGTCTTGAAGCTTATCAGGAACCTTTGGTTAAGAATCAACTCCATCACCTGAGCCACTTGCTTGACGAGAATGAGTTTCCTTTTTGCTTCGTTTAAGAACCTTCTTCATTTGAGCATCTTTTAGTAAAGCAGCCTCAGGCAGCAAATCAATGCCTTTGCTTCTATCAGTGGTTATTGGTGCCTTCTTCTTCGACACAGACACACCAGAAGTGTCTTTGATTAGTACACCAGTTGATTGTTTTCTTGAAGGCTTCTTAAAAGAAGCATCTTTCTTAGCAGGTACATACTTCTTAGAATGTTCAGGATGCTTAGCCTACTTAGGCTTCTTTGCAGGTTCTTCTTGTAAGAAAAGAGTTTGTTTCTCTGAGGGTGAAGCAATTTTCTTAAACTTCCTTGCTTTCTTGGGAGTAGCTTTTCTAGAAGCAAAGGCAAGATAAATCTTATATGCTTTAGAATCTTAAATTTCTTTATTGATCATCTGTTCAGGAATTAGAGTTCCATACTTATGATAATCTTCTCTCTTGGAGACATATTTCAATGTACCTAACAAGGTATCCTCTCGAATTGTGTGGAGATTTATCATGTTCCTCATAGAGATGGTTTTATCTTTAGAGATGAAATGATTGATTATAACTTTAGTGAATCTTAGGTAGGGCATGTTCTCTTTACGCGCGTGACTTATATCTCTGTTGTCTGCTTGAGACATAAAAGCTTCCCAAAGTAAAGCAAAGTCAACATTCTTCTTGTTGAAGACCTGTGGACTTCCCACAAGATTTGAGCTCTTGATGGCTTGAGCCTATCAAGACCTGTGGACTTCCCAAAGATGCACCTATTGATGACAACAGCAAATGTTCTCCAGGGCTAGTGTATATGATCTATATGGATCTCAAATAACATATCACACTTGCTAGTGTACCCGAGTTCCTTGATAAATGGAACAATTTCTTCTTCGGAGGGAGGTCCAACAAAATCTTGGTTAGGGAGTCTGGGACAAATTTGGAGGATCTCACAAAATACTTCTGTGTCAATTTGGAACTTTTGCTTATCTAGCTTGAACTGATATGCATCGGTATCTTTGATCTTCTTGATGGTGTTCCAGAATTGATGCATATATATTTCAAGAACTTCAACAGTGATCAGGAAACCGGGATAACAGGAAGAGAGTTTAAGAACATCCAGAGTAACTTGATATGTGGGTTCTATTTGTGGCTTGTTGAACTCAAATCTCATGTTGCATTTTTCAATCTTGAGTCGTTTCTCGGGAGCAACCAAAGCATTGTCAAGAGCAACTTGTTGAGCGGCAACTGGATTCATGTTTCTGCTAAGAATTTTCCAATACAGTTTATATACAAACAAATTTATATATTACTGACTAATCAATTTGATTCATGGGGATAGACTTAGAGAAGCAATTTACAGTCATTAGCTAGACAGATTTAACTATTTTTATCAGATTCAGTCAAAGTACAGGACGAAGGACATTAATCAGAAAGTCAACTTATAGGGTCAACAAACTAACAATTGATCAAACACAGTCAAGTTTGCAACTTACATATGTTTTAAAGAAGAATTAACCTAAAATAAGTTATCTAGTGAAAACATTTAGGTATAAATCATTCCTTATATTTCTATGTATAAATCGCCCCCTTGATTAGGTGTGTATAAATCGCCCCATTTTAACAAGTGTATAAATCGCCCCTTTAATGAAAATTGTATAAATCGCCCCTTACTTAAATGAGTATAAATCGCCTCCTTTAAATCAGTGTATAAATCGCCCCCTTATACAGAATGTATAAATCACCCCCTATGGAAGTACGTATAAATCACCCCCTTATATAGGATGTATAAATCGCCCCATATGGAAGTACGTATAAATCGCCTCCTATAGTGGAGTGTATAAATCACCCCTTTATATCATATAAGTATAAACAGCCGCCTTAAAATTCATATACACACAAATTTTAGTTCTAGGAAACTTGAATACACTAAGCATGAACTGTATCATTCCATAACATCACATGAATCAATTATAATATAAATTAACCACAAAATACCACTTATGGTGCAAAAACGAGTAGAACAACTTGTTTCTACCAAGATATCAAGATTTATGTTCAACCTTTGGATCTTCTTACTCTAACACATTTAAAGAAGTATACTAATACATATTAAACACAAACCCCTAACTTTTTCATGTTTTTCCCTAAACCCAAATTTTCGAACCAAAGAATCAAGCTAAACCCATTTATATGTTAAGCCCATGTAAACCTATTATAAACGAGTCATATACAACCCAATACAAGCAAAACCCCTCAATCAATTTAACTTAAAACATAACTTTGATTTTTGAAAACCCTAACCCAATATCAAGGGATTTTGAGTAATTTAGTAGATTTTAAGCTAATCCCGTTTGATTAGAAGACGTTTAGGATGTAACAAACAAGTTTGTAGTTTACATTTTTGATTAAAAACACAAGAATTAAAGGGTCTTGCGATCGGACGATTTTAGCAATAGAGGAGGGAAAAACAAGTTAAGTGTGTTTGTATTTGTGTGTGATAACAGACAGGGT
>BQNB010102978.1:0-21423 GCA_026074375.1 Tanacetum coccineum | reverse complement strand
CAAAGTCATAATCCTATTCTCTCAATTGGTGTCATATATGTGAAATTGAGGGGGAGCAAGAAGAACAGTTCCACATAACTCATGTTGTAACAATTTTCTCCCTATAGAATTTTCAAGTCAAATTTTAATCATCTGGTATTTCAAAAACTAAGTGCATTAGTATTTAAAATAAGGGGATAAATGTAATTAAAATATGATCTAGAAAATAATAAGTGATCTAAACGACTCACAGTGCTTGATACTCTTCGGAAAAGGTTTTATGGTTACGATCTCATACCCAACAACCTATTAATTTCACGACGACTCTGAAGTCATAAGGTGGTTAGGTTAGGTATTAGTCCAATGATCTAACCAGAACCGGAGGGATCTACCTAAGGACAATCCATAGCTAGAAATAGTAGTCCTTAGGTATGATTGGAGATGAATGAGGAAAGGGAATAATGTCGACTAAGATTGAGCTAACACTGGAACAATCACAACAAGGTGTTAATAATGACGTCTTGGTAAGCATTGAAGGGGTTGAAGAATTAAAAAGAAATGTATAGATAAAGGGTGTAAAGAAAGAAGCCCTCCCTACACCTTAGGCAGAAACCGGGTCAATACATAATCTATCAGTTTTTACAAAGATGAATTCTGATATTGAAGAAAGACGTCATGGACCCAGTGATGCAATGCACAACCCTTCCCAGCCATTTGAGTTTCTCTCAACAGAAACTTGTCTCATTTGTCACGGAGATACACACGTTATCTATTGACATCTCACTTTGAGATTGTTGATATTGAATAGGTGGCAGTTTGCTCCAGCCTCTGATTACTAAAACCAAAACGCACTAATCGAGTTAGAGCCAAGAGATCAATAAATAAATCTCATTAGGACACATTCCATGTCAAACACTTGTTGAACATCAATAAGTTCACAAGCTGTTAACAAGAGTCATACGCATTATCCTTGTGATTTTGCCAGAACATCCGAGTGATACTTAAGTATTCACCGTGAAGATGGAAATCCTGCTTGAGCCAACATCAAACAAGCTCTTGGTAGGTTGATGGTGCGATTCCATGTGAATCAAACTTGTTCCAGTAAATGAATTGACAACTCAATTAGAAAGATAGTAACTATTTGATTTACTCATATCGTGTTGTCTGCTTTGAGACGTTCCGGTATTGAGAACAAGAAAGTACGGTGAATCTAATGCATACGCGTTAGAGGATCTAACACTTTGAGCTGGAAACCCTGTCAAGGAGGTTCTTCCAAAATTGAACCTACCTGATCACAGGTACAGTATTTATACTATAAAATGGTCCTCACGGAACCAAAGGTTAATGCAACCGAATCTTGACGAATGACAAAGCCGTATTCGTCCATATCTACTGTTTATCATTAACTATAAAATGTAGGTACAAACGACGATGTTGCAACCTCATTCCAGCAAAGTTTGATTCATTACCATATGCTCATACTCAAGCTACAAAGATATACTATAAGCATCAAGATTCAAGAATCAAGAAAGCTCAAGAATTAAATACAAAGACTTCCGCAAACTCTAATATTTAAGATCCCTCCTCATTCCTCAAAGATATCAAATGTCTATCAGGGAGATTGTTAAGCAAGCTTTCAAGATGATGCAAAGTATGAGCATGTTGGTCAAGACACAAGATCGCAAGGTGGCAAAGATGTTTCCAAGACAAGTCTTCATGGAAAAGATTTAAAGATCTCGGACCTAAAGACGAAGTCAAAAGACAATGACAAAGGCTCAAGATCAAAGATCACAAAGCATGAAGGAAAAAGCCTACAACGAATTCAGGAAGACAAGACCCAACAAGATCTTAACGGACAAAAGCTATCTCATATGATTCTCTTGAAGGAGTGTCACAATGAACTCACTTCGGGGGAGATGTTAGCCTCAAAATATTGAGTCGAACAATGGAAGTTCGTTCATAATTATATTAGGTCTCGGTCACTAAAATAATATACGTTGTAATAGGCTACACGGGTAAACGGGCTCTTAAATGTAATCTAACCGGTCACGTGTATCGGGCGAAAGCCCAAGTAATCCCGAGCCCGGCCCGTAGAAATACCAAGGCATGAAAGCCTCTTGGTATTAACTATAAATACCCCTCTCCAAGTATGGAGAGGGGGTTGGTTCTTGTTAATTCTCATTTGTAATTTGGCAAGTAATCATCCATCTTTTTCTTCTCTCTACCTTTCTCTCTCTAACTTCTCTCTAAACTTCTTCCATATTTTCTCATCTTATTTTCTAGTTTCGGATATGAAGTGAAAGTGATTTTTTGGTTCCTACATATACATTTACATTTAGATAAACCTATGAAATTCACTAACTTTATGTTGACGTTTTTAAATGCAATGTTTTTCAGGTCATTAAGCACGAGGTGCGAAGGATACATTGGTGGTTATATTATGAAGTCATGCATTAAAGATTTAGTCGCATTACATTTTGTGTATCTGTTATGGGCTGGAAATCTTTGTAATAATAACAAGTAAAGCTTCAGGCTTTTGTAACACATACTTTATTAAATCCAATGTATCAGTTTTAAACGACTTTTTGGTCGTTCTTATATTATCTTGTGTTGTTAATCTGAGAAGTAACACGCCCCGGACCCTTATTCCGCTGCGACCCTATTTGGGGGTGTTACATAGAAACACTGAAAAGCAACTGAAATTGATGATGAAAAAGCTAAACTCAGGAAACAAGTCAAAAAGCTCAAAAACAATATAAGCTCAAATGCTCAAAATGCAACCTCAGACCTTAAGCTTTTGCAAACTAGTTTACCTACATATAAGCTAAGTTACCAAATCATAAAAACCTAAACTATAAGCTAGAAATCTTAATTTTAAAAGCTAAGTTAGGCTTCTGTTTTTGGATTTTTGGCTTTTTAGTGAATTTTTGAACTAAAATGTTACTTATAGAAAATAAGGCTTTAAAAATAATTGAAAAGATAAGCCTTAATCTATATTAAGCTGTATCTAATCTAAAATAAAACTGAATCTTTAAGCCTAAGATCTAAATTTACTAACCTAAAATTTAAATCAAAAGTGACAGCAATGGTAACTGTGTTACCACTGCTAGTGTAAATGGCAAAGGTCCAAAGCAAGATGTGCAGGTACCTTGTGGTTTCCAAATCATACACACTCTATTTGAGTGTGTTAAAAACAAATTCAAGCTCAAACCTAACCTAACTTACTTGGATCTAAATTAAGCTAGCAAAGAAAACTATAAAGGTGTCCTGGTGCTGAATCAAGCATAACAAGCCACAAATTCACTTTAACTTCAAACTAAGTACTCAACCTTTTTAAAATTGTTCTATTATGGAAAAAACTCAGCTGTCCCAAAGGAGAGAGTGTACAAAATGACCTTGACTTTTAGTGGTCAAACAGTCTAAAACCAAACACTCCTTATACTACTAGACAGATATGATTAAGCTTTTAATTTTGAAAACTACTTATGAAAACTAAACTACCAGATAACTAGGAGCTTATAACAACTTATTTAAACACAATCTACAACTATATAAGCAATAAGAAGATCTACACTAAGCTATTAATATTTTTGTTGCTTTTTGAGTTTTAATGACATAATGATAAAACTAAGATCTATGACTTTAAGCTAAAAACAGATAGATATAACACCATTAATAAGCTAGAAAATAATGTAAATAAAGCACTGATAAGCGGGTAATCATATTTAGAAATATGCAAACCTTAAACTAATAAAGTCTATTATTTGAAGCAATTAACTAAAAATAATTAAGGACAAAATGGAAATAGAAAGAAAACTTACAAGAGGCCCTAGGCTGAACAAGGGGGCTTAATTGCTCTTGGAAGCTGGCTACAAGCTCTAGCTTATCCTAGGATAAGATAGTATAAGTCCATGAGAGTCCTTCCATGTTTGGCTCTCCTTCCAAAAGCCACAATCCAAATGTAAAGGTATCTAGACTAGTTTATTGATTTAAGTAAGATTAACAACTAAATTAAGCTCAATTTCAGCTTAGAGACTGAAAGAGCTGAATAAGAGCTTATAGGATTTTATGAGTAGCATTTGAGAACAATTGTGCTTATTGAGAGCTTATGAATAAAAGAGGTTAAGAAGATTAAAAGCAAACACTGAATTTGATTAACTAAAAACTTTGATTACATTAGATAAAAGACAATTACAACTAATTTTTAAAATAAAATTACAATAAGCAAAATATCTAAAAGCTACACTAGGTGAAAACTAGGAAAAAGAAGATAAAAAAAAGATCTTATATGTGTGTGTGTGATAGTGAGGGCTTTATATAGGCCTTTGATGAAGCTTCTAGGCCTTGAATTCCTCTGCACGCTCCTCTGAATCTCATCCGTACACATTTCCAATCATTGGATCAATGATTATGGCCGTTAGATCATTTCTTTAGGATAACACGTCCCCTCCATTCAGATTTAATTCCTCGTTCCTTATCGATTGCCAAGCTGGCAATCCTTGATGTGACCCTTGTGTTACTTCTCTGAGTGATCCAAGAGTAAATCCCAATTCTCCTTGTGCTTTCTTCCATAGCCACGTGGCCTTAGCTTGAGAGTGAGTTAATGAGAAGCTTGATTTGACTAATCTCTCCCTGCCATCTTGTAAACGAGCTCTTGAATTGTCTTCCGTACCCTTCAATTGAGAAAACCCCCTTGATTTACCCTGGGTAACTAGTGGAGACGATGGATGAATAGTAACTTGGATTTGGCGCCAAGTTTTAACTGAATAAGGTTAATTCAGTTGTATCTTTGGGAAAATTGCATAAATGGCCCTTGTCTTTGTTTATCCAAAGTTCTAGTATAAAAGGTCTTTGAGAAATTGCAAGATTGGTCCCTGTGGTTTTTATAAAAGGTAATGGACTAGGTTATGGGCTTATAGTAATGGGCTTTTGGGCTTTTTTAAGGGTTTTGGTATCCGGGTAGGGTTATTTAGGGTTTTAAGGCCCATTAAGCCTTAGGGACCATTTATGTAAACTTTTGAAACTTAAGGGACTGTTTTGGAATATTTGGGGTTTTGTCCTTTTGTGGTTGACTTTGGTTGACCACTGTTTGACCAATTTTGACTGGAGGTTGACTTTTTCTGGCTTTGGCTTTGCATCTTTGGCTTCTTTTGTGCTCTTCCGATTCTCGTGTCCGTGCTTGCCCGTTTTTGACTGTTTTCTTGTGATTTTTTGTCTTATCCATACCTGCACACACAAAACACAAATACAAGCATATTTTTGCCATTTTTGGTCTGTTTTGGGTTTAATTGGGCTATTTTAGGTATAAACGGATATGTGTATTTCACACATATCAAAATTCCCCAAACTAAACGATTGTGTGTCCTCACGCAATATTACATGCCTTATAACCAAATACTTAAGAAATTTTCCCCAAACTAATCCTTTAAGAAGTAGTAAAGTCTTTGTGGGTAAGATTTCTAAGTCACAAGTTATAAAACACCCGATTTCCCATTTTCAAAACTTTTTCTCTTTTTATGATTTTTCTTGATATATTCCTATCTACAACTTATTTACAAAAGACATAATGTATTGTTTTCATTACCTCTTTGGTAACTTTTAGGATCATAGAATAAAAAGCACAATTAAGTGTCTAAAAGATGACTTCATCATCCCTGATTTTTTACTTTTCCCATACTAAGCTTAAAAATAAGATCACCATTAATCACGAGCTAAGATGCTAAGACTACTTATAATTACAACTTGTGAATTTTTCTTCCCGACACATATCATAAATTTAAGTGTGTGTGTTCAAATTAATTTAAACCATTAAATCTGCAAATTTAGATAGTTGAAATCCCACCAAGCTTTACACATGGGCCTT
The DNA here is from genome assembly GCA_026074375.1 of Tanacetum coccineum. Taxonomy (NCBI): domain Eukaryota; kingdom Viridiplantae; phylum Streptophyta; class Magnoliopsida; order Asterales; family Asteraceae; genus Tanacetum; species Tanacetum coccineum. Next base: position 15,581 of record BQNB010102978.1, on the reverse strand, counting down.
TTGGGCTAATATGTTAATCACTTAGTAAAATCACAACTTAAAGCAAACAAAAAACCTCCTTAGCTAAGACATCGTTGGTTCACTTGTCCCATTAATGACTTTCTTCTCTAGCATCCCACCGTCATCGGGTAAGTGCTAAGGCTTTTGACACCCCATCCGGAGAATAGTAATCGAGACGCATGAACTTCCGATGAAAAAGCCTTGTAGACTTTTGCAAACCTTAGTTCAAAAGAATACATTGGTTTTAGAAAATGAAACTTTTACTATTTATTTTCTAACTTTGCAACTTTATTATTTACTATTTACATTATTAGGCTAGGAACTGGTATCACTTTTCTTTCGACGACACATCGGCCACGCCTCCGACAAGAGCTCGTGTACTTATTATGATACCAACCCTAAATATACATCCTCCACCCTTTCTTTCGATGTCATTCGGAGAGCGAACGACAAATGCCCATGTACTTTATGCGATGGAGTTTGTATATTATTTATTAACACTAAGGATTTATAACTTCATCCTTTTATTCATCACTATTTTTTTTATATTTGATTAATTAATTTAACACATTATTTTTGCAAATAGAAAAAATTTCGTTTTAGAAAACCAAAGTATAAACTTGAACTAAAATTCTTATTTACCAACGATGTTTGACTTCATCATCGATAAAGCTTTTTCTCTGAATATGTTGATTAGACTTTTAAGAGTAAAACTCTAATTTGTAAAAATTAAAGAGAACACGTATAATTAATCATTTTAAGAACTCCGGGGAAGAAAAACCACAAGTTATTCTTATAAGCCTTTAAGTTTTCCAAATAAACTTTGTTTAGCATCCTAACTCGTAATCAACACTATCATTTCTTATTCTTTGCAATTTAAAATCTCTAATAAAGAAATTCGCAAATACTTAGCCTATATAAAATCCAACTCGGCATATTTAAAATCTACTTGAGATTAGCACAAGTCTTCATTTACTAATGATTTCAAGTTTTAGCATGTTTAAAGTCTAAATTGGACTAGCGCACAAAATATCTCATTATTGTTAAGGAGGAAAGCTAGAACTCTACACGTACGATCGGGTCAAAAATTACTTCTTATTCTTACCAACGGAAAACCTACATTCGTGTCTTAACACTTATTATATATATTTTTTATTATTATTATATATATATATATATATATATATATATATATATATTTAACTTCTAACATTTTTATATTTTTTCATTTTTTATCCTACAAATAAGAACTTAAAAATTTAAATTTTTTGCTATTTTTGTGGGAAAACGGGTACGTGAGAACAAAACAATAAGCAGGCAACATCAAATCGATAGATTCCCTCCCCAAACTAAAACGAAACATTGTCCTCAATGTTTAAAGGCGGGTCTCTACGAAAATCTAAGCCGTTTATGAATTATGCAAAGATAAACGTGAATCGATAAGATGAAAGGATATTGGATTTCCCCAAACTAATTTCACACAAAGGATGAGAAGCTCGAGTGAAACGGGAAAAAACACCAGACACGAGAGGCTTCAAAGAATTTGTTGGTTCGATCACAATAAACAAGCAACAAACATCGAGAAATCGGAAAGAGTACAAGCCTTTCTCAACACAACACATTAGTTAAGAAAATAGAAAGAAAATAGAAAGGATAAGCATGGGGTGAACTCCCACGAAGCGGCTTGTTTTTTGTCACCGAGTCGCAAGCTCGACTCGATCCCTGAATTTAGTTATCCTTAGGGAAAGTTTGGAGATCCGGGATAACCAATGGTGGTGTATCCCCTCCATAATAGTGCTTCAAACGATGACAATTGACTTTGAAATTCGAACCATCGGGATGAGACAACTTGGCTGTGCCATAAGGAAAGACTTCGGTGATTGTGAAAGATCCGGACCATCGGGATTTGAGCTTTCCGGAGAAAATCTTTAATCGGGAGTTGAAAAGCAAGACATGATCACCAACATTGAAGATTCGGTTCTTTATCTTGGAATCGTGAAGTTTCTTTGTCTTCTCCTTGTAGATTAGCGAATTCTCATAAGCTTGATCACGAAGCTCGCTAAGTTCATTGAGTTGAAGCTTTCGATGATCACCCGCGGTCTTGAGATCGAAGTTGGCATGCTTAAGAGCCCAATATGCCTTGTGTTCTAATTCGACGGGTAAGTGACACGCTTTTCCATAGACTAACTTGTACGGAGTGCATCCAATTGGAGTCTTGTAAGCGGTTCGGAATGCCCATAATGCATCATCTAGTTTGTCGGACCATGAGGCACGGTTTTCTCCGACCGTCCTCTCTAAGATTCTTTTGAGACCACGATTCGTCACCTCGACTTGACCACTAGTCTGAGGGTGGTAAGCGGTAGAAAGACGATGTGTGACACCATATTTAGACATAACTTTATCAAATTTGTCATTACAGAAATGGGTCCCACGATCGCTTATGATAGCTCTAGGTGCACCAAATCGGGAGAAAAGGGATTTTAAAAACTTGACAACTACTCTAGCATCGTTGGTGGGGAGCGCCTTGGCTTCAACCCATTTGGAAAGATAATCGACGGCTACTAGAATATATTTGTTTCCTCTAGACGACGGAAAAGGTCCCATAAAATCGATACCCCAAACATCGAAAATTTCACAAACTTGGATTGCATTTTGAGGCATCTCATCTCGATGTGAAATCTTGCCTTGTCTTTGACATGCATCACAAGATTTGATCAATTCGTAAGCATCCTTATAAATTGTAGGCCAAAAGAAACCGGCATCAAATACTTTTCGAGCGGTGATATTAGCACTATGATGGCCCCCGGTGGGTCCTTCATGACAAGCTTTGAGAATTTCAAAAGCTTCTTGGCCAAATACACATCTACGGATGATTTGATCTGCACATGTTCGAAAGAGATAGGGATCATCCCAAAAGTAATGCTTTATATCCTTGAAAAACTTCCTCTTTTGTTGGGTTGACATTCCTTTGATAAGAAAATTCCCCGCGTGGTAATTTGCTATATCGGCAAACCACGGGGTATTTTGGTCATCATGAGAAGTCACCGTATTCAATGTTTCAAGAGGAAAAGTTTCATTAATCTCTTTAGGATCAAAAACATTCTCATACGGGTTTTCAAGACGAGAGAGGTGATCGGCTGCATAGTTTTCAGCTCCCTTGGTATCAATTACTGAAAAATCGAATTCTTGAAGAAGTAAGACCCATCTAAGCAATCTTGCTTTGGCGTCTTTCTTGTTGAAGAGGTATTTCAATGCGGAGTGGTCCGTGTAAACAACACTTTTGTTCATGATTAGATATGATCGAAACTTCTCAAAAGCGTAAACAAGCATCTCCTTCTCGTTGTTGTGTATTAGTTTCTGCTTCAGTCATGCGTCTTTCAAACGTAATGAATTGGTCGGAATGCTTCTTCAATCCTTTTGCCTAAAGAACCGTACCTATTGCATAATCACTTGCATCGAACATGATTTTAAAAGGTTGGTCCCTATTTGGAAGCAATGAAATTGGAGCTTTCGTGTCAACTTCTTTTTCTATGTTTGAAAGGCTAGAATGCATCTTCCTAAAAAATTGAAGGAGGATCTCTCTAAGAGATGGGTCATGGGTCGAGAGATTTTTGAAAAGTCTTTGATAAATCTTCGATATAAACCACATGCCGAGAACACATCGAATTCCATTGACAGTTGTTTGGATGAGGCATCTTAGAATTACATCAACTTTGGCTTATCGACTTCAATTCTTTTCCTAGAGATCCTTATGTCCTAAAACAATACCTCTTTAAACCATGAAATGGCTTTCTTATTGGTGATGTTTATTCCCAATTCAGTGCTATTTGGTGTCTCACACCTTTTAAGCATTTTATCTAAATTGGCAAGGCACGAGGAAAAAGAATCTCCAAAAACTGACAAAACTTCCAAAAAAACCTCCCATCTTTTTTTCTATCATATCGTGAAAATAGCCACCTCAACGTTGAAAAGTATCCGTGGAGCATCTGCACAAACCGAAATGGCAATCGACTTTACCGAAAAGTCCGTATGGGCACTTAAAAGTAGTTTTTTCTGATTCTGTTTAGGATCAATTGGGATTTGAAAATACCCTGAAAAACCAGTCAAAGAAACAATTAAAACTCGTTGCCAGCTAATCGCATCTAGACATTTGGTCCATGTAATGGTAACTGAAAATGGTCTATACAAGTTGCTACGTTCAACGTCGATAATCGATGCAACTCTCCATCCCATAACTAATCTTGTAGGTACCAGCTCATTCTTCGTTTGTGACACCGGTCATACCACCTTTTTTATGGGGAAACACAATTGGACTTGACTACACATGGACTATCCGAAATTGGAGATAAATTCAATCCTGCGTCAAGAAAGTTTTTCTACTTCATTCTGATGACGTCGTGGGATTTTAGGTTAAACCCACCTTTGATGTTGGACTAAGGTTGGTAAACATCTTCTAAAAGGATTTGTGTGAGCAAAATTCTTGAATTCTATGCCTCGATATACCGAGAAGATTTCCAAGCATTGCTTGTTTATCTGGTTTTTTTGAGAACGTTAATTTATTGAGGTCCTTTTCTTCTTGGCTCAAATATTTGAGTTTTAATCTGGATGATGTGGTTTGTTATTTTCCTCTAAGAACGCATACTCGAGATGCGGAGGTAACTCTTTAAGCTCGACTTCGGGAATTTCATCTTTTGGTTCAAGTGAAGATTCTTTTGGTTCAACAACTTTAAGATCCTTTTGAATTCCGGGGTAGTAATCTCCTTGGTCTGGTGAAGGTAATGGATCACTGTTGAGAAGTGCCTCGAGAAATAAATGTCCACCCTGGACGTAGTAGTAGCATTGAAAACTGTTTAAACTGGTATCAACATCGATTGCTATGAAAGCATCGGCTTCCTCAAAGAGTAGAAAATCAATTTCATAAAATGAGTGAGTGTTGGAGATTAAGTAAAACAATCGGATCGAAGTGCGGAGAAGGAAAAATATTTTTTGTTGTAAGCAACGGAATCGGAAAATCCAAGTACTTCTTGTGAGTACTCTTCACAAGTGACATCAATGAGATCAACTTTCTTCAATGATTCGAGATTGTTGTATGAAATGGAAGGTGCATCACCACATTTAAGGGTTAACGATTGATCATCATTCCTAAGAGTAATCTCTCCTTCGTAAACATCGATTAAAGCATGAGCCGTCTAAGAAAGGTCGCCCGAGTATCACTGGTACTCGATGAACGCTATAAAAATCAAAGAACAACAAAGTCGGCGGGAAAGTAAAACTTCCCTACTTTGACAATGGAACATTATCAGCACACCCGTGTATTGAATGTGGAAATTGTACTGTCTGCTACGCGAAGGCTAATACCATTTTTTGTGTTTAGCATAAGGCCTGAGAGTGGAGAGAGGAAGCTTTTTCCAAATTTATAAGTGCATGAATGATACTAGCACCTAAATCGGCAATGTCAAGTAACTATCAAACTCTGAAAAATCACATGGAATGAGAAATCGACTGGGGTCACCGAGCTTTTCTGGAAGCTTTTTTAGGACAACCGCACTACAATTTTCATTCAAAGGCGTTTTGGTTAACTCAATCAACTTATCTTTTTTATTTAACATCTTTTTGAACATCGGAGCAAATTTTGGCATATGAATGAGAGCATCCGCGAAACTTAGCTCAAAGTGAAGATTACGAAGATTTCCAAAAACTTAAAGCTAGGAATCATCCTATTCACGAATCTTTTGATACTGAGTCTCGTATGTAATGTAAATAGTTTTGTGCTGTGGCTACAAAAGAAGGTTCTTTGCTTGGCTCTTTGTCCTATTGATGTTTCATGGACCAATGGAGGAGGTTGGATGTCTTCGGTGCTCGGTAGCTCCGTATCCTTTGTCACCTCACTTTCCTTTTCCACCACCGGCGATGGAATCGAAGGTCCATCGTATGAGGCACCACTACGAGTTGTAATAGCCTTGGCTTCGTTCCTAGGATTTGGAATGGTATTGCTTGGTAAAGAACTTGAACTTGAAGTTTGGTTGGTATTACCTAAATCATCAAACTTGGTGCAAAGTCTGTTAAACAAGACTTGTAAACATTTTGCCATTGTATTTGCAATCCTGATTTTGATTATGCGCATTCTTTAATATTGCATCGTTTGCTTTGACATAGCTTTCAAAATCCATTTTCAAAACACTATTTGTTGGAGTTTGGTAAGGTAAAACTTGATTGGTTGGTGGTTGGTATGGTGGAGTTTGATAAACTTGATTTTGGTTGTTTTGAACGGTTTTTGATTAAAGTTACCTTCCACGGTTTGGTTGAAGTAGAAATGGTTCCTTGATAACGGTTTTGGTTTAGTTTGGACATTCAGGTTTGATATGAAACCCGGTGGGTTTCATTTGACTGGCCAAATTGGTAGGTGGTTTCTTGGAGAAAATTCCAACGCTGCTGTTTGTGAAATTGTTGGAGGTTGTCATGAAAATGGAAGAATCGTTTCCACCATCGAGTTAACGGACATGGGAAAATTGTGATTTTGATCCACCAAGTAATACATACTTCGCTCAACTGCTTTTGACGGTGCAGGAGTAGTACCATCTATAGCTTTCATTTGATTCATCATTTGGTCATCTGATAGTCATCTTATCCTCGAGAGATAGCGGCTATTGTTGCATATCGAAAGAATTATTAAAGATGAAGGAAAAAAAATAATAGAAAGAAGAGCATCCGTACTCACGTCTTTAATCATTAGCACGTACTTCTGGAATAACTAACTTTTGACTTGCTTTCAATTATCGCTAACCTTCTTTAGGCCATCTTTACTAAGAAATTACCACCTGCACAGAATCTAAGGCATCATGATTCGTTTGAATTCAAAGAATTGTAAAAAAGTAACGAGTTGGTGGAGTTCCAAGAAGCCATGGTGAGACATTGACGAAGAGTCCCTTTAAAACTTACATGCTTCATAAAGGCTTCGTTTGGTTTTGATAAAAAGTAATGACTCATTCCATAGTAAGTGGTTTTTTGAAGGTGGGAAGTATTGATTTTATGAATTTTGAAACCAGGTCGTCCATGTAGAATTGATCTAAGGAGGTTCCTATTCTAACCAATCTCTGGCTTCACACGTTTAGTGAGAAAAGGGAAAACAAAGCTTAACCGAATGTTCGACTCTAGATGTCTAAACGTTGAAGTGACCTTGTTAAAAAATCGAAGGTGGTTGTGGGGATCTTGTCTACCCGTACACTTATTACTTTGCACAAGATTGATTAACGGTTTGTTTTTGAGCTCTGAAATGTTAGCAATGATTGGTTGGACAACTAAAGCATACTTCAAACCTCATGGGTGCTTGTAAACATTTGAGCCATTGTTCGATTATCGGGCCAATGGAACAACGTTTGTCTTCAACAATTGGATCAACAGGAAGATTTTAGTCTCGTCTTCGAGATTGCGAACGAGTGCGCATAAAAAGGAAAACTAACAATTAAAAGGCAAAACTTTACACTAAAAATTATTTTTATATATATATTTTTTTGTTTTTTTTTATGAAATTAAACGTTAACACTAAAGATACTTAAACACATAAACAACAAACATCACAGTACTACTCTTGCAATATCATAACAAGGTGAGCCGTACTGGTAGAGACACAAAAGGCAAGTGTTAAATCTTTAGTTCGATTTGGGAACCAACAAGTTCACCGGAAATTGAAATGATAACACCTCCGTTGAGAATGTTATATTTTGGTATTTTTACCAATTGGTGATTTTTTATTTCTTAATTAAAAGGAAGATTTTTTATATTTTTGATTATATATATATTTTTTTTTTATCTTTTACTTATACTAAAAAGAAAAGGAAAATATTTTTTTACTTTTTATATTTTATGATTTTTTTTTTGATTTTTGAATTATAAAACAAAATTGAAACTTTCTAAATCGAAAGGATCTTCAAACCAAATCAACAAACACAAAACGTAGGAATCGTAAACACTAGTCCCCGGCAACGGCGCCAAAAACTGATTGTAGTTTTAACACACGTAAAATATATATATAAAATATAACCTTAAGAGAGAAATTAAGAAAGTTACCAAGTTACCTTTGATAAAATTCACTCTCGAAAATATATAATATAATATAAAATACGTATGTTTCAACCGGGTAAGTATGATCACCCGGGTCGTTTCCCCAACGACTAGTGAAATTGAAACCACGTTTTAGTTCGGATTCTGATTTGAATGAAGCAAAGATATTTTGGGTAAGCTATTACTACTAATAAAGAAGCAACAAATAATGACAATTAAGCAAGTAAACTAATTTTAATCCCTAAAAATGTAAACTAAAATTTCACTAAATAAAGAAAAATTGCCGAAAATTATTAAAAATAAAAGCCCTAATTTTTATCTTTTTATAAAAGTTTAATTAAACTAATTAAAACTTAACCCTAACTATTAATTAAAACTTGACACACTAATTAGAAACTCACTTAAGGATTAATTGTGTAAAAGACTTAGACGAAACGAGGCTAAAACTTTTAAACGGGCAGGATTTAAAGGAAAACACTAAAATTGAAAACTACAGGAATGGTCCCCAGAGAACTAACCCCGGACAACAACTAAGTCCAATTTAAGCTTAAATTCTAAAGTGCTTATCACAAAACATTAAAAGAGCAAATTTTTGTAAAGGAAGCTAGGGAGAAAAACTTTAACAAAAGCACTATGGTCTGAAACTCAAAGATAAGCTCTAAAAAGAGCTTCTCAATAAGCTGTTACAGAAACTAGGGGTTTGGGCTATGTTTTACTAAAACAGCTATAATAAGCTCCAATTAAGCTTATTGAGGAAAAGGAAAAGTGTTCTAAGAAGCTTATGAAATGCTTATACTACGAATGCAAAGAAATCTAAGCTAGAAGTATTTTTAAACAACTAAAATTTAGCATGAACTAAGCAAACTCAGAAAAAAAGCAAGAGAGCACAAATTCCAAATGAGCTTAAAGGCTTAAAAAGCTAAATTGGGCTCTAAAATTTTAAGGACTTATTAAACTACTTATAATCTATCTAATTAAGCTAGAAAATATACACCCATAAGCTAAATTAACAAATTTAAATCCTAAAGTTTCTAAGTACTGTTTTTGGCTTTTTAACTTTTTGACAGCAAAAATAAGCTAAGAAAATAAGCTAGAAAACAGATTTAAAGACTTAAACTATATTAAGCTATATTAAAACTCAAATCCTACAAAATTTGATAAACTAGATCCTAAAATTACTGAACTTAAAACTAGGCTAAAGGTAGCAGTACTAACTGGTGTTAGTACTGCTAGTGTAAAAATTTCAGCAGTACTTTCTCTTGAAAGAACTGCTGATGCAATTTGACTTTTAAGATCAGAATTAAACTATGAAATAAGCTAGAAAATGAAAACTAAAGCTAAATTCATAATAAGCTATGACTAAACTTAATACTACTGAATTTGACAAGCTAAAATCTAAGCTAATGAACATACTAACATATGGGTTAGTACTGGAGTTAACGGTTTCAGCATACTAACTATGTAAGAACTGAATGTAAATCAAGAGTGCACTAAACCAAACACCCCTTATAAACTATGACAGAATTTGAGAAAAGCTTTTTAAGAGAAATCTAATGAACAAGTGCTAAATACCAGATAAAAACTAGCTTAAAACAAACTTAATTAACAAAACTTAACAACTAAATAAGCCTTAATCTAAGATCTATACTATTTAAACTAATATTTTTTGGATTTTATGAGTTTTTATGACAGAAATTAGTAACTAATGATCTATAACTATTTAAGCAAAAACAACATGATGACAAAAAACATAACTGAAATAAGTTCTAGTAGAGAAATTAAACAACTAATCAGAGCAAAGAGAATAACAAATAAGGCCAATATAAACATAATAGCTATAACTAGTAACTAAAGGCGACTTTAAAAAAACTGGAAATAGAAGAAGAGATGAAAAGAGGAAACCTATCTTTGACCTTTAGCAAAACAAAAAGGAAGCCAATTAAGGCAGCTCACAGCTCCCTAGCTTATTATATAAGCAAGGGTATAAGGTCCTTGGGATCCGATAAAGCTTCTACAAGCTTCCCTATCTATTATTAGATAATCTAGGGAAAAAGGTCCTGGGATCACTTCCAAGTAATATCCCTCCAAAATCTCTAATCCAATAGATTTCATGTAAGATTAACTGATTACTGGTTTAATAATGATTATAATCTGTATTCAAATAGCTCTATTTCAGCTTATAGACTGAAAGAGCTTAATATGAGCTTAATAGCTTAATGAGACAATATGGCTTATTAAGAGAGCTTATGAATTTAAATGAAGCTTCGAAAGGAGATTTAAAAATACTAAAGACTAAATTTTCATTAATTAAAGAAGCTATTACAATACTTAAAAAAAGAGGAATTACATTTAAAAGGAAAATACTAATTTAAGCTAGACTAATTTAAACTAAAAACTAGATATATTACCCCCCTTTTTTGTGTGAGAATTGAGGCATATTAATATGTCCGAAAGAAGCTTCTAGGATCTCTACCCTGCTCCTCCAATCATTAATCCTGACCAATCATTTCTTTTCAATCATTTAGCTTCATTGTTAGCCGTAAGATCAAGCTGTGTACACCTGAGATTGGCCGAGCGATGTCATTCCATTGATGTGAAGTTTGTGTCTTCTTTTGTGAGTTTTTTTAGCACAAAAACCCACATAAAATTTGGGCTTTCACCATTGTTGACGTGGCCTTTATTGGAGAGGTTAAAGTAATCCTTTGATAAATACTGATTTGTCCCTTTATTTTGTGTTAGAGAGCTCAGACTTGACCTAACACCCCTTAATGGTAGGTGACTTGCGAGATTCTAAATGAATCAAGCTTGTGTCAACTGGATATCGATTTGGTCCAGTATATGAATTGATGACTCAATCAGAAAGATAGTAACTATCTGATTCACTCTTACCGTGTTGTCTGCTTTGAGATGCTCCGGTAACGAGAACGGCTAGCGCAGCTGCGAAACCCTGTCAAGGAGATTCTTTTGAATTCTACCTGATCACAGGCAGTATATATACTGATTAATGGGGAACCGTTGTTATTGCAACCATATTCGACGAAGTGACAAAGACACTTTTGTCCATGTATGTTTATCTCTAACCTATACTTGCAGGTTTTCCTGACGGTAGCAGCTTCTAGTCCATGACGAGTCAAGATTCAAGACCTCATGCTCAATCGACAAAGATAAATACATGATGAAAGCTCAAGCACATGTGTCAAAGTCTTCCGTAATCTTTGATGTACAAACACTCCCTCAAAAGAGCATTGTCAACACGATTAACAGACAATAACAAAGATATATCTTACAAGTGGATCAAGTACTACTCCTACCATGATGTGGTACAAGTAATCATGTTAAAGAAAATGTTGAGGGAGATTGTTAGCAAGCTTTCAAGACCTTGAGGATGAGGGTGGAGACACAAGATCGTAAGGCGGCATAAAGATTCAAGGATAAAGATTTAGAAATCTCAGTAGTCAAGACAAATCAAGGCCAAAGACCACGATATCAGTATTTTGTCAAAGAATATCAAGTTAAAGATCAAGATCCAAGATCACAAGCATGCAAAAGGAACTTCAAAAGAATTCCCAAGAATACAAGACTCAAGACATTAGAAGAAGTGATCCACAATTCAATGACCACCCCTTAGGAAGAGATTGTTATCCTTGTTTTTATGTAAAGTGATGGTCATTATATACTTTCGAGCCTTGTATAGGAAAACGTAGTTTAACGGGAATTACTCTAAGCTAATTGGGCCTTAGTGTCGGGCTTAAAGCCCATCAGTAAGTGGTTCGGCCCAACCACATTGCTAACAAACCCATGAAGGGGTTCTAGTCTCTTGTAACTATAAATACCCCTTACCACTCAAGGTAAAGGGGGTTGCTTCTCTTTTCTTTTCTTAACAAGTAACCATTTTCTCTCTTTGTCTCTCTCTCTCTAGTACTTTCTCTCTCTAAAATATTTTTTTCTTATTTTGTGTTTAAGGTGATGAAATGATATCATCTAACATGTACAAGTCAAGACAAATGACGGTTCCTTTTCCAAGTCATTTAGATAATCATTGCTATGAAGAAGAAGAGGGGAACTATAGACCAAAATTTGCTGAAGCTTATGGAGCTTCACATATCAATAACGCCATACCTCGATAGGAGAAAGACCCAGGGAGTTTCATTTTACCTTGCTATATTAATAATGTTTGTTTTGATAATGCCCTTGTTGACTTAGGAGCTAACGTTAGTGTTATACCTCTCTTGACCTACCTTAACTTAGGATTAGGCGAATTAGCTCACACTGAGTTGACAGTGGAATTGGCAGATAAGATAGTGAAATATCCAAAAGGAATTGCTGAAAACATGCTAGTAGAAATTGATAAATTTACTTTCCCCATAGACTTTATAATTCTGGATATGCTCGAGGATATCAAAGTGCCCTTGATCCTTGGAAGACCATTTTTGTCTACCGCCCGTTCTAAGATTGATGTTTACAAAAGAAAGATTACTTTAAGGGTCGGGGAAGAAAAGATTGTTTTCACAAGTGTTAAACCTGCTAGTAGTTTAATTAAGAGGGTCTACATGCTAAGTTTGAGAGAAAGAATGGAACTTGATTTAGAAGCTAGGCTAATGGGAGATACTTTGGTGTTAAATAGATCATTAGACCCTTTCTTGGAAGATTACATTGAATTAAATTATCTAAATGAACCAATTAAGCTTAGAAGAAATCAAGGTGATGATTTGATGCCCACCATTGAGGAAGGTAAGATAATTGAGGAATTTAGAACTAGGGATGATGAACTTAATATTGGAATTGATGATTACCCTAGTTATTATGACGATGATAAGAAGATCCATATAGATTGTGCTCACAACTTAAGGTTTTCATGCATGATAGGATTTGAATTTACACAAGCCAACTTTTTCTATCGATTGTATGTCAACCTGATGTCTAAAAAGTTTCATAATTCTATAATAAAAGATAAGATGGTGTACAATGGGAATAATGTTGTAGGAGCTTTAATGAATGTGCCTATTTTTGTTGGAACTTTTTATGTGATGAAGGATTTTGCAGTTTTAGAGAATATGGATGCTTATCGTGATGAAGGAATGGGCGATATTATTTTTGGCGAACCATTTTTAAGGGAAGTTGGAATTAAAGCGAAAAGGTTCGAAGGAATGATTACCCTTTACAAGGGTAATGATGAAGTAACTTACCAAATGGTGTGATCACATCCTCGGTTTAAACACCACACTAATGAACAATGCAATAAAATCCCACCATTACTGAAGGTAAGCGAGAAAGATAAGATGAATAGAGTCTCGCATGCATACCAAAAGCTTAAGGGGTTCTACAAAGGAGTTTTGAATCTAGGACCTGATTACATTCGTAATGCGAAGACGGAAGAATGGCTCATACGCGGGCACATTAGCGTGCATGAGATGGAATGAAGAGAAGCTGGAGAAAAGTTTAACTTAAAGACTTCGATGTAAACAAAAGTGCTTCCCGGGAGACAACCTGGATTGTTATTTAATTTTATCGAGTCTGTCCTCCCAGACATCAATACGGCGTATCCGCTCCATACCATACGGTGTATTGATTGTCTGGACGTTATCAGTCTTTACTTTTTATGCACTTTTAAACATTATTGTCAGTTTTGGCAATACGCCGTATTTACTAACCTGATATGCCTTATTCACCTGTCTGGCCCGTATTTAGTTTGTTTAGTTTAAATTAACCGTAGGTACCAAGATAGGAATGCATGTTTTTCCTATTTTTACACAGGACCTCGTGAAATAAATATCGACGAATATTGGTGGAGAATTTACAAATCTGGAGATCTTGAACTGTTGGAGTCTTGATAACTTCAAGGCGGTTTTTCAACACACAATCTTGCTTATAAACGCAACTTGAAGAATCTACCGAGCAAATATTAGGGAAGTTTCTCATTTTAATTCTTTTTAATTCTCGTATTTAATGTTTTACATATACAACGAGGACGTTGTATAATTCAAGTGGGGGGTGGAATTAGAATGTTTACTTGTCCTATTTTTCATAATAAAATGCTAAAATTATGCTCAAATTTAAAAAAAATTCAACCATACTTTTGTGAAAATTACATGTTACATAACCCGCACACAATAACCATTGTTAGATATCGTGAGGATTTAGCCTTTCCGTTTCCAAATGTTTACCCAAATTCCACAAAGTATGAGTGTGCCGGTAATGTTGTAGACTTAAGAACTTGGCTTGGTATATCACTCGAGACCACATTGATGAGTATTATGGATTTAATTAGAGTAACTTGTTTAAATTGGTAAATTTTAGGATTACACCCAAATCACCTTTCCATGTTGTTTATTAACTAACTACACCGGTTAGTTAACCTCCAATTTAAACCCTTTGTTTACTCTCACTTTAAGAGTAAGATTCCCCTCGAACAACCCGTAGAGCCAATCCTTTAGGAAATTACACCAATTATTATGTTTTGTTACACCCTTACATCTTAACCTACCATGTTAGATTAAGTTTAATTTACAGTTGCTAGTTGCTTAAAGTGTAAAGTTTGTATTTCCCGAGTCTTGTGTCATTTTCTATCTTTGGTGCGGTTGGAAATTTGCACATTGCAAACGGGAATGTATAGTAGTAGTCAAAACTCATGTGATTTTACTACCGTCATAATTATTGGTGAGTCCGAAGAATGAAGAACTATCGAAGGAATTATCCAGAATTATTATGATCGTGAAGATGGTGAAACTACACATTTGAAGTTTAGTTAGCAAAAAAAAGAGATGAAAAAAAATGAAAAATTAGAAAAATCGTAACAAAAAGAGAAGGAAGAAAAAGTTTGAAGATAATCGTTTCGCAATTACCAAAGGAATTACACGAAGGATCGATTATTCGTTGATACGTCTTGAAAATCAACGATGTAGAGTATTGTATAAAGTGGAAGATATCGCCACTTACCTTGTAGAGTATGTAAAAGTTATGGGATGATTGAAAAGTTGACCGTTAAGGGAACGCCAACTTAGGTTGTTGTTTTTTATCTATGATTAAGATGTTGTAAATAGTCGTGTATTTGTCATAGTAACGGTCGGGAAAAGTGTCTAGCAACTTATACTTTAGGCTTAATCTATTTGTTTCTTGATTTTTATTTAACAACAATTTACTTCCCTCTCACCTGATGATTAGCCGCTGGTTTTATGCGAACGAGGATTTATACGAACATGCATGTCTATTCCGTCGTTACGGCCATGTATGCATGTCTCGTACCTCGTTAGTTTACGACTTTTGGTAAAAGTTAGAAGGTTCCTACCCTATATCATTCTTCATCTTAACAGTTGGTTAAATTCGAATGGGGATGTGATCGAACACACATGTCTATTCCGTCGTTACGGCCATGTATGTGTGCTTCAGCTGTCTTGTTGGAGTGGTACTTCTGGTGAAAGATTGTAGAATGATCAACCGTACGCCTTTCCATAAAAAAATCCATATTTACCTTTATAAACTTGTTACTCCTTGGCTTTAGTGGTGGAGATGTGTATCCTTGC
>BQNB010102977.1:0-24128 GCA_026074375.1 Tanacetum coccineum | reverse complement strand
GCGAAATGGATTTAATTCGGTTTAAGCTTTGGATTGCTTATTACTAGAAAATATTGTTTTAAAAACTAGTTTAACAGCTTGGTAGCAATTGTTAGAAAGGTTAAGTTTAGCTATTTGATAGTTGTCTTTACTTTTCTTGTTTTATGACGGTAAAATTGTTTCAACTCATGAGGCGTGGAGCATAAGGATTTAATAAGCAAGATAGAATTTGATTACTTTCTTTACCTTATTAAATCGGGTGGTTATCGTTTATTGGTGGCTCTTCAATTCGGTTCCATTTTCTCTCCTTTTTCAATACTTTTAGTTTAGATAAATTTAGCTTATTATGTTTAGTTTAGCTTATTTGGTTGTTATGCTTAGTGAATAGTTTATTTTTATGCTTGTTAAATAAATTGGTGTTTAGTGAATTAAGTGTGGAATTTTACAAGTGATTAGTGATTAATTAGTAATTAATTTCTTGATAAAAAGTCGTTTTCAATATTAAGCCAACGTTTTGAGGAATCGATTCATCAGACGGAAATTAGTTCATCATTAAGATCTAAAATTTCACACTTAAGGATCAAATCACGTTTACTTGACAAGCATATTTTTCTTTATATATTTTTCATTAGCTTGCTTGTTAATTAGTTTAATCTAGTTTTTCAATTTAATTAGTTTTAAAACAAAATAAAAAATATTTGACATTCGAGCATCAAACAAGATACTTTCGTGGATTTCAAATTCATCTCTCGTCGGGATACGACATCCGGAGGATAAGCTATTACTTTTCCTAAAGTAATTGTCATATCTAACGGGATACTTATATACTATTACTCGACTAGTCGTTCGCGACGAATCAAGTTTTTGGTGCCGCTGCCGGGTAGAGGTGTATGATTGACACGTGGTGTTTGAAGTTAGTGCCTTGAAGATCCTTTCTTCGGAAAGTTTATTTTCGTACTTATTAAAAAATATATATAAATAAAAAAAATCCAAAAATATTTTCTTATTTTATATATCTTATTAAAAATACCAAAAATATTTTCTTTTATTTTTATCTTTAAAAAAATAAAAATCCAAAAATATTTTCCAATTCTATTTTATTTTCTCTTTTATATATATTAAAAAATATACCAAAAATATTTTTATTTCATTTTTTTATTATCTTTATAAAAATCAAAAAAATATTTTTTATTTTATTTTTCCTTTCTTTTATATATAATAAAAACCCTAAAAAAAATCTTCGTTATCTTCTCAAGTGTTTAATTCTTATCTCTTTCTCTTCTCATATTGTTTAATTCTTCACGATGTTTTCTTCTTCCTCTAATTCCCATGATCCTCGGACCAAGGAGGATTTTTATCGACCGTCACTCATCGATAGAGGAGGACCGATCGCTCCTACAACCGTTCCGGGAACCGATTTTGTATTAAAAAATCATATGGTTCGGCTGCTTAGACAGAATTGCCAATTTCATGGATTTCGAGATGAAGATGCAAATGAGCATTTAAACAAATATTTATCTATCACCCAATTCATTAAGCAAAATGGAGTTTCTCAAGACATCATCAATCTAAATCTTTTTCCATTCTCTTTAACCCACGAAGCTGAATCTTGGTATTATCATCTTAAAACTCATAATTCCTCGCAAAGTCCTCCACAAATTAACCACAATTGTTGTTACGAGTGTGGTGATTCGTTAGATGGTATCTTTTGTCAACAACTTGCAGCACTGTAAGTTATTGTGGAAAGGTGCTCATATTGGTTTATAATTGTCCACCGAAAGCTCGATTATCTCTTGTCGAACTAAGACATCAATCCATTGATTGGTCTACAAACTTTGCCAAGTTTTGATACGGTGCTATCCGATAAAGAAAATTCATTACCTTACATTTCAAAAACACAACTTGTTGATGTTTTCCTACGTTTTCAACCACCTCCACAACCTCCTATGTATTCTTGTGAATTTTACGAGAACGATGCTCGTTATGGTCACTATTATACACCTCAAGTTCCGTTTATCTATCCGGAACCGTGTTACAATCAAGACTTTAATTTCCCGCAAGATTTTCATGATTTTCAACAACAATATCTTTGTTGTGAAAAATTGCATGTGGTCCTATGGAGACTTTTCAATGTCAACCGATGAATGAAGACTATTATCATGAGCAAAATTCTTGCTATGATTCTAATTCTTTCGGCTTTGACCAATTTTAACCCCCGTAATATACGTCAATCATCTAATCTTCAATGCTCAAAATGGTTATTCTAAATTCTCAAATAAGATCATGGAGCAAATGACATCCATATGTGATATGGTTGGTCAATATATGCAAAAGAAGGAAGAAGATAGGCGAATTGCGGAAGATCAAGCGGCTAAATATCGATATTGGAAGATTTTCATTTGCTATGATGATGACGAGGACTATACCATTGCAATCACACCCATTTTACTAACCAAGGAGCCCGTTGACTCTCTCATAATGGAGGATGAGCATCTTGACACTATTCCGGCAACGGAATCAGACGAAGTAATAAAGACTAGTGTTGAGGAGCTTGTCCTGATCCCAAGTGAGTCTGAGGGTATTTCCGATGGTGTGTGTGATGTGCCTCTGTATGATAACCCTACCCCTCTTAAAGCTTTCAAAGATCACTCTGAGATTCGTCAATTGTATAACTCCAACATTTCAATATGATGAATGTTACTTCACAGACGAGAGTCACCGAATGATTTTTGAGGACATCGAGTACGTTGAAGCGTCACCTCCTGATTTGGAGATCGTTAGCTTAGAGGAGGTGAATGATGTTGATCAAGAAAAGGAAGAGTTTGACTTAGAAAATATTCTTCAAATCCAAGACGTTGTTCTTCGAGAGAAATTATTGAACATCACATACGTACTAGTGCTATATCGAATCTTTGGAATGATAAACTCCACTCCTAATTGTTCCGTGCTCAATTCTCCATTCTCTATTTCCTTATCCCCGTAGTAAACTCTCTTTCTTTTATCGAAGTCCGATACTTTCTCTTCTATTATACGGGATAATTCTTTACCCGAATTTGAGTCTTTTAGCGATCATACGGAAGAAACGAGTAGTGGCCGTAGTCTTAAGTACCACTACTCATGCTAATAACTCTCTTCCCGAGTATGATTCGTTTCATTTTGAGATTGAGCCTGATCAGGGTGAGTTGACCAACGTTGTTATGGAAGATATTTTGGGAGAACCTCGTGTTCATACTCCCAATGTGTTACAACCATACCACCCTTTTGATAGTTCGGACCTCATTATCCGAACCTTCCTCCTTATTTCACTTATTCGTGTGTTGTGAGTTAGTATTTTCTTTTTCTCTTCCGGGAATGAAGACACTATTTTTGACCCTGACATTTCCACTTTTCATTTTTCTTCTCTTAAGCCAGTGGCATATGAAAATCCGATAGTGATTTTTCTATTCTTTTGTTTCTGCTCCAAGGACAAAGGAATTCGGGGAGAGTCAAGCTAGAGACTCGTACAAAAAACAAGCGCTTCTGGGGAGGCAACTCGGGTCTTTTCTTCTTTCTATTTTCTTAATAATAAGTGAGAGTGTTATTTTATAGCCCCATGTGTCGGGTCGGCAGTATCCGTTGATTTTCTATGGTTTGTGGTATTGTTTTCGAGGATTCCTCAAGATCATGAAGACCCGTGCTTGTTTTCAATCCTCCAATCATCCGGTCTTCGATCTTTTGTTTATTCTGGAATCCTCTATCCTGATCATGTATATTAATTGTGTTTTCCCTTTTACACTTGGAATTTTTTTTGAATTTGCCTTTTTCATTCCTAAGTGTGGAGGTAAAAACCTGACATTTTTGAACATTGAGGCCAATGTTCCATTCTAAGTGTGGGGGGATTTCTATCGAAATGTGATCATACCTGTGCCTGTCTGTGTTCCCACGCAACCCCGTTTTGACCAAAATTTTAAATTTTTTATTGTTTTATTATGATATATATAAAAAAAATGATGAAAATATAAAAATATATAAATAAGTAGGCCCGTAGAACTAGGTAGCTTTTTTGGACTTGATCGATCGAGTTTTACACCTCTAGCTTTCCCCTTAGCTGTCGTGACTTGAGTTTTGCTTAACTTTAAATTTTGCAAAAGGACCAAAATATTGATAGAGTTAAATATAAGTTTGATGCTAAGCGTGGATTAGTTGGTTATCTTTAGAGCTCATAGAGGTTAATTGTGGCTTTTTGCTCCCACCAGCTTACTAAACGCTATATAATTGTTGAATAAATAAAGTTGCTTTAGGTTTTGCTGATTCTTGTTTAAATCACTTCGTAAGATTCTTCTGGTGGAAAGTAAGGTAACATCCGAGATTTTGTCAGGTGTTTTCGTGTGGGGAAGGAAATAGACTCATGGCCCATGGGTCGCTTGCATACACGATGTGAGGGCAAGTTGTTTTTAAAAGGACCACATGACTTGACATTTGGCTTATAATAATATAATGATTGTAATAAAAAACGAAGCCGAAATAAAAGACTTCTGGATACCTGGTCGGCTCGCATTTACCGATGTGATTAGTTGTTTTAAAGGTGGAAGGAAAGAATAATAATAAAAAACTGTGGGCTGATAAATGTTTTACTACATCTTTGCCGGCTCACAAAAACTGTTGTTTGCTGTTATTCTAAATAAGGCCACATATTAGAATTCATCCGAGAATGATAAAAGTTTGTTTGCATTTTGCCGGATCACAACAGGATGTTGAGCCTTCTTAAAATGGTCGAGGAAAATTACGAGGTCGAAATATGTTTGTTGCATCTTGCCGGCTCACAACCGATGTTGCAGCCTTCTAAAGGACCGAGGTTTAATAATGTTGCAATAATAATAAGTATAAAGCCAAATTTCGACTCCGGGGTTATCTAAATAAAGCCTCTGTTTTGGACTCGTAGTGATTTTATTGCGGATGAAAAATCATGCGAAATTAGAACATTAATGTGGACCTTATTCTCACCATATCATCTCTTTAGGAAAGGATTTCAAACTAATTGTGGTTTAAACCGGTTACCTTTATAGTAATAAAGTCTTAATATATATAAAATAAGTGATCTCGTTTCACATTATATTTTCTAAATAAAATTCTTAGAGGAAATAAGGAATAAGGGAGCAAAACTTAGCTGCATTTACACAATTATCATTTATGAGCAGTGTTAGCGTCTAATCTTATATTTGATTATGATTTCGTTTTAAGCTTGGTTTGGGGTTTGTGAAAATCAAGGATGACGAACTCCCGTTTTAAAAGCCTTGTAAATAATTTTAATTAATTTTATCTTAATTTTTATCTATTATTGAATAAAGTGGTTAAAACGGGGGCGTTTTTGAAATAAGTGATTTTTGAACCTTTTAATTGACATTTTCTGTTCTTGTTTGATGTGAGGGGTCATAAGTTTGGGGGTTTTAATTATTTATTTTCGGGCGTGTTTTATAAACATTGCGTGTGGGACCAGCAATGGCTTAGTGTGGGGGAATTTGATGAGTGCTTAAACACACATCATTTGTACCCCGTAAAACACTATTAAACGGACTAAAAATACTAAAATACGAATAATTATCTTGCAAATATGTTTGTTTGGTAATTTTTATATCTTGCCCAGGTACTAAGGATTGAAAAACAAAGCAAAAAAAAAAAAAAAAACAATAAAAAAAAAAAAAACAAAAAAAAAAAAAAAAAAAAACGGGGTATTTTCGGGAGTACGTTACCAATTTAAAAGTGATTATTTTTCAAGGTCAGCGAAAGTCGGAAAAATTCCCCGAGACATTTCATTGGATTGAGCACGAAAATTGAGGTTTACGGTAACTTAATCTTTTTATTGTGCCGGCCTGAAGACACCATTTATATTGGGTCGGAGCGACCCATATTATCTCATATTTCCTATTAACAAAAGTCTACGGACGTCATTTTTGACCCCACCAACTGCTAAAGTAATATGAACATATTTAACGTACAGAGTACCCGGGCTCGCTGGGCCTCAAAATTCTGGGCCGGTCCATTTTTTTTTTACTTTTTTTATTCGCAAAATTAAAAAAATAAATTTAATAATACTCGACACAAAATAAAAATAATTTTTTTTTACAAAAAGTACTGATTTACTTAGATAAAAAAAATACCCGCTACATGAGGACTAACACATAAGGGCCATAGTTATATTTATTTATTATATATATATATATATATATATATATATATATATATATATATATATATATATATATATATGTATATCATATATAGGTATATGTATATCACATATATATGTAAATATACCTATACAGATATTATTTATAGTATCTTAGATTTATATATATATAACATATATATATATATATTGGGTTATATATTAGTTAGTGGTATATTATATATATATGTATATATATATGTGTTATATATCTATATATATATTATTATATATATATTATATATTTATATATATATATATATATTAAACATGCGACCAAAAATTATTCTATACGTCTCGTTTCACCTCCTATAGCTCATTGTTGGGTTTCATTTTTGGCCAGTAGTTTATAGAGAGCTTCTTATTTTTGGGCCGGTCAAATGGGTTTTGTTAGTAGGAAATATAAAAAAAAATTCGTTTAGCACAAAATTAAAGGGGAGGGAAAAATAATTACGATTAGTAAATACATTTTTATTCAATATAAAAAAAATACCCGCGAGGAAATTTCCTTTTGGATAACTCTATAACTTTAAAATAATCGACAAGGTCACAAACGTACAACTCTAGATTGCATTAACCGCTCCTGTTTTGCGCCACTAAAAAAACAGACTTATAAAGCCCAACACATAAGCCCATATAAAAAAACAAACTATTAAATATAAAACCGAAAAAATAAACCCGTACAAAAAAAAAATACGCACCACAAGAACACAGGAAAAATAAACGGTCCACAGCAACGCGCGGATAATCCTGCTTGTTTATATTAAACTAACTCTTAACGCAGGCCCAAGACCATTCTAAATGATCTCAGCCCAGAAACAAGTGCATTTGGCCCATGACTTATAACACACCACAAGCCCAACAAATGTATCATTTAGATTTTAGCCCAGTTAATGAAGTGGATCTCTTGGCCCAATTTAGAAAGTTTGAAAGATGATACTAAGCCCAAGTCAGATGGCTTATTACTAAGGCAGTTATAAAGAGATGTAGCAGGAGACGTGAAGGGATCTTATCTTTTCTTTTCTTTTGCTTTGTTTTTTTTGTTCCCTTAGTTTTTGTAGATTAGAAAGAGGTAGAGTAGAAAGAAAAAAAAAGTAGCAGGTAGATTAGGTAGTAGAATAAACATTTCTTTAATGTAATTTTCCGATTCAGTCTATGTTACGGTTTGGATTTAATTTAGTGTTTTAATGATTCGATCGATTTGGTTGGTTTATGGTTTCCGGTTGAGTATTATTGTTGTTGTCTCGGATGTAAGAAGAGTTTCCCAGGTTTGCGTTTGTTTCTCATGACCTACGGGTAGTTTATTTAGTGGTTATCGGGTTGATTAGATTTGATTTGTTTCGAGTTTATACCTTGGTTTGATTTGTTATTCGGGGTATCAGTTTGTTTCGATGTGTTACTGCAAGGTTTGGTTCGAAAATTTGTTTTACTCTATATCAATGTTTATTTCGTTTCTCCTGTCTTTCATTGAGCTTATGATGTGAGTTTAAAAGTAGACTTGATCCTTTTTGGCAATTCGGTAAGTAGCCTATTTATGTAATTGCTTATTGGTTAGAATTTTAGTTTGTTTCAAATTGAATGGATACTTTGGTTGGCTCATGGAACTTATCTCATCTAGTTTCGGTTATTGTTAAAACCATTTTCGGCTTATTTCGATAGTAATTGAAAGGTAGAGTTGGTTCGTTTCAGGTATTCGGTTATTTGGTAATTGGTTTATTTTCGTTAAGAGTTTAAGGCTTATTTACTCGGCTTATTCAGTTTTGGTTAACTTAGTTAGATCAGTTTCATCATTTAGTTTTGTTTATTTAGTTTTGGTTTTTATTTATAACTTGGCGAAATGGATTTAATTCGGTTTAAGCTTTGGATTGCTTATTACTAGAAAATATTGTTTTGAAAACTAGTTTAACAGCTTGGTCTTAGCCAATTGTTTTAGGAAAGGTTAAGTTTAGCTATTTGATATTTGTCTTTACTTTTCTTGTTTTATGAAGGTAAAATCGTTTCAACTCATGAGGCGTGGAGCATAAGGATTTAATAAGCTAGATAGAATTTGATTACTTTCTTTACCTTATTAAATTGGGTGGTTATCGTTTATTGGCGGCTCTTCAATTCGGTTTCATTTTCTCTCATTTTTCAATACTTTTAGTTTAGATATAAATTTACGCTTTTTATGTTTTAGTTTGCTCTTATTTGGTGTTATGCTTAGTGATAGTGTATTTTTATGCTTGTTAAAGTGTAAATTGGTGTTTAGTGAAATTAAGTAGTGGAATTTTACAAGTGTTTAGTGATTAATTAGTAATTAATTTCTTGATAAAAAGTCATTTTCAATATTAAGCCAACGTTTTGAGGAATCGATTCATCAGACGGAAATTAATTCATCATTAAGATCTAAAATTTCACACATAAGGATCAAATCACGTTTACTTGACAAGCATATTTTTCTTTATATATTTTTCATCTTATTAGCTTGCTTGTTAATTAGTTTAATCTAGTTTTTCAAATTAATTAGTTTTAAAACAAAATAAAAAATATTTGACATTCGAGCATCAAACAAGATACTTTCGTGGATTTCAAATTCATCTCTCGTCGGGATACGACATCCGGAGGATAAGCTATTACTTTTCCTAAAGTAATTGTCATATCTAACGGGATACTTATATACTATTACTCGACTAGTCGTTCGCGGCGAATCACACATTAATGAACATACTCTTCTTCATATTCTTCTTCTTCATCATCTTTCAGTGTAAGAGACGGAATCTCATCGTCATCTGAATCCGTCCTTTCACTATCATGTGCATCCATACCACCATCATCATCATTTCCACTTTCATCATCATTGCCATCTTCATCATTTACATCATCACTTTCATCTTCACTGTTTCCCTAAGACTCATCATCACTATCAGAAGAATCTGCCTTTGACATATCGGGAACCCCTGGTCCTTCACTTGTGTCTGTAGACTTGCTTGTTGGCTCATCAGGAACTTTGATTCAAAATCAGCTCCCTAACTTGAGCCACTTTCATGAACCATATGAGTGTCGTGCTTGCTTTTCTTGAGAACTTTCTTTAGCTGAGCAGCTTCAAGTAGTGCTACATCCTGAAAAGTAGATCTATGCCTTTGCCTCTATCATCCTTAGCAGGTGCCTTCTTCTTTGACACAAACACACCAGGAGTGTCTCTGATTATAACACATGCTATAGGCACAGTAGCAGATTTCTTGGCATGTCTCTTGACTCACTTACCCTTCTTGGCAGGAACTTCTTCTAAGACATGAGACAATTTCTTTGAGGGTGAAGCAACTTTCTTGAACTTCCTTGCTTTCTTGGGAGTAGCCTTTCCAGTAGCAAAATCATAATAAGTCTTGAAAGCTTTAGAATCTTTGATGTCTTGATTAATCATTCCATCAGGAATTAGTGCTCCATACTTCTAAGAGTCTTCAGTTTTGGAAACAAACTTCAAAGTTCCCAACAAACTATCATCTCGAATAGTGTAAAGATTTATTCTGTTCCTCATAGAGATGGTTTTGTCCTTAGAGATGAAATGATTGATGATGACTTTAGTGAATCTTGGGTAGGGCATGTGATCTTTTCGTGCAAAACTTATTTCTCTGTTGTCAGCTTGATACATAAAGTCTTCCCACAGTAGAGCAACATAGTCAACATTCTTCTGGTTGTACATACCCCACAAGATTTGAGCTTGTGATTCCCTGAGCCTATCAAGTCTTGTTGTCTTCCCAGAGATACACCTATTGATGATAGCAGCAAATGTTCTCTAAGGCTGGTGCATTTGATCAGTATGAATTGCAGATAGCATTTCACATCTACCAGAGTAACCGAGCTCCTTGATAAATGAGACTAGCTCATCTTCAGATGGTGGATCAACAAACTCTTGATTAGGGACTCTAGGACAAATCTAAAAGATCTTACGAAATACTTCAGTGTCAACTCGGCACTTTTTCTTATCCAGCTTAAAGTTTTAAGCATCTGAATTTTCAATCTTCATGATGGTATTCCAAAATTAATGCATGTAGATTTCCGGGACTTGGAATGCGGGATAGCAAGGAGATAGCTTGAGAGCATCCAAAGTGACTTGATATGTTTCTTCTCTTTGTGGCTTGCTGAACTCAATTCTTGCATTGCATCTTTCAATCTTTAGTCATTTTTCAGGAGCAACCAAAGCATTGTCGAGTGCAACTTGTTGAGTGACAACTGGATTCATGTTTTTGCTAAGAACAATCCAATACAGTTTATATGCAAAGCAGTTCACAGACATTAACGAGGCAGATTTAATCACATATTATTAGACATTCAGTCACAGAATAGGACGAAGGACA
Organism: Tanacetum coccineum; assembly: GCA_026074375.1. NCBI lineage: Eukaryota > Viridiplantae > Streptophyta > Magnoliopsida > Asterales > Asteraceae > Tanacetum > Tanacetum coccineum. Next base: position 13,610 of record BQNB010102977.1, on the reverse strand, counting down.
CTAATCAGAAGGTCAACTTAAAGGTCAACGAACTAACAATTGGTCAAACACTGTCAATTTAGCAACTTACATATGATATAAGAAAGATTTAACCTAAGATGAGTTAACAAGTTAAAACATTTAGAAAAAAACTTTTTATTAATCATGTATAAATCGCCGCCTAGATAGGTGTATAAATCGCCGTCTGTGAGTGAGTGTATAAATCGCCGTTTAATAATGAGTGTATAAATCGCTGTCTAAAAGTGATGTATAAATCGCCATCTATAGGGTGGTGTATAAATCGCCGTCTATAGGGTGATGTATAAATCGCCGTCTATAGGTGATGTATAATTCGCCGTCTATAGGGTGATGTATAAATCGCCGTCTATCGGCATGTATAAATTGCCGTCTATTGGTATGTATAAATCGCCTTCTATATTCAGATATGTATAAAACGCCATCTATAAATTTTGATTTATACAACACCAATTTTTTATGGCACTTACACTATACAAACACTTTAACAAAGCACATATGAGTATGTTCTAACAATTATAACATGAATCATCCACAAAATTTTCATTTAAAGATAAAAAATGACCAAAAACACACGAAATACTTAAGCATACAAGATTTACTGGTCAAGCAATGGATTTTCTTGTTCTAAAGCCCTCTAGGATGTAAACAAACACTTTCTAAAAGCAAACCTACCAATATTTTCTAGTTCTACCCATTTACCCAAGATTTCGCATACAAGAATTAAGAGAAACACAACCAAATGTTATCCTAATTAAAAACTATTTCAAGCGAGTCTTTATCAACCCATAAGGATCAAAACCCCTCAAACAATTTAGGTTTTTACCCATTTTTGATTTTGACGAACCCTAGAACAATTTTTAGGTTAATCGAACTCAAAAATGTGATTCAACTAAATTCCTTTGGAGGATATAATGTTTATGGAGTAGGGAACATGTTCATAGTTTACCTCAAGACTTGAAATGGACAGATTCTTGAGATCTTGTGGGTGACGAATTGATAGAGAGGGAATGAAAAGTTTTTTGTGTTTGAGTGTGTGTGTGTTTTACTGTGACTAGGGAGGGAAAGTGGTATTAGTTAAAAAACTTTGATTTTTAACACAAATGCCCCCTGAACTCTATTCTCCTTTCTATTTTTCTTAATAAGTTTTCTATGGCATACAATAATTTCATAAATGGCATAATTAGTCCCTAAAGTTTATACTACGATGCTTAGGTACTTAATTTTTGTTGTTTACTCCCTAAAGGCATAAACACATAACATTTAAGGCACAAATAAGTTAAACTTAATTAACTCCCTTTTAATTGTTAACCCGTTATTGTTTAAAACCTTTTTTCCTTTTATCACTAGTTGATTTTGAAGAATATTTTTTGACATTCTCTCCCCCTCAAACAATGACCCGTTTGCTATTTAAAGAGTTGTAGTCATTGTTTGAGTGGTCAAATGTCTTGAAAAAAAATCATTATCAAATGAATTGCTGAGATGATTATTTTATTTTTGAAAATCAACACCATAAAAATAAGATTTCTCTTATTTTAACAAATAAATGCACTGACACGTACATAAATTTGTATAAAGAGAGCGCGGGTTTGTTGCAAAGTAAACACAAGCCTTTAAAAGAATATAAAGTAATTCATTCCCGAGAAAAATAAATTTCCCGTTATGAGGTCAAGTTTTCTTTTTGTCGAAAAACTTGCCTTTAAGATGAGCACCAAGTTACTATCTGAAATAATAGCAAGCCATATGTCATGTTTTCTATTCGAACTTTATTTACAGCTTTGTGCCCTTATTGAATTATATTTCTGAAGCCGTAAATATTATCGATGCTAGAAAGCATGACATGAAAAACACATTTTTTAATTTTTTTAATTTTTTAATTTTTTAATTTTTTAATTTTGTATTTTCTTTTTTGAAAAAGTTTATATAAAATGAAAAATCTTTTTGGGTTTTTTTGATTTTTTTTATAATTACTTATCTACAAATATTATACATGATATATGAAGAGTTACCACCATTACTCTTCTTCCTCTTCTGTCAGATGTTTCAAAGTATCCGGAGACATACTTCGCATTCCAAGCTTTTGGATTAAGAAGTTGAATCTCTCTCATGGTAAAACTTTGGTGAAGATGTTTTATGTGATATTTCGGTTTATGTACGAAAGTAATGTTCCTTAATTTCATTCTATACTGCTCTTATCTAAAGTGGTATTTGACATATATGTGCTTTGATCTTAAGTGTTGAACATTGTTGCAGCAGAAAGTGATTGCGCTCTTGTTATCACAGTATATAGGAATCTTATTGAATTTAAGGCCGTAATTAGTTAGTTGTGATCGCATCCATAAGATTTGAGCACAACATCCTGATAAAGCAATATATTTCGCCTCTGTACTGGAGATAGCAGTGCTCTTTTGCTTTTTTGATGACCAACTAACAAGTTTGTCTCCCAAGAATTGTACACTTCCAGATGTGCTCTGTCTAGTATCTTGACACCCGACATGGTCTGCATCTGCATATGCTGTTAGAGTATTGCTAGAATCTTTCAAATACCAAAGACCCATATCAATGGTTCCTTTCAGGTATCGAAAGATCCGCTTAACTGCATGGAGGTGCTTTTCGGTAGGCTGTGCCTGATACCGGGTACACATGCACACTGCAAATACTAGGTCAGGTCTACTGGCTGTAAGATATATTAAGGAACCAATCATCCCACGATAATGTGTAGGATCGATTGGTTTCCCTTATAGATCTTTATCCAGTTTACTTTTTTCAACCATGGGTGTGTCAACAGAATCAGTAGATTGCATACCATATTTCTTTATTATTTCATTAGCATAGTTAGACTGGTTAATAAAGTTGCCTCTGGGACTTTGAGAAATTTATAATCCTAGAAAGAAAGACATTTGCCCCATCATCGACATCTTAAATTTAGAGGTCATTATATTAGAAAATTCATCACATAAAGTAGGTTTTGTAGAGGCAAAAATTATATCATCGACATAAATTTGTACCAATAATTTGTCGTGGCCTGCTTTTCTAGTGAAGAGTGTTAGATCGACTGCACCCTTGGAGAGTTCTTGTGAAAGTAGAAAACTAGACAGCATATCATACCACGCACGTGGGGCTTGTTTAAGACCATAGGGTGCCTTTTTGAGCCTGTACACGTGGTTTGGCTTGTCTTGATCAACGAATCCTTCCGGTTAAAAAACATAAACCACTTCACGAAGCTCGCCATTTAAGAAATCCGTTTTGACGTTCATCTGGTAGATCGTCATATTCTTGTTGGCGGCATTTGCTATGAAGATACGGATGGCCTTGATTCTTGCAACCGATGCAAATGACTCCTCAAAGTCGATTCCCTCCTCTGGACCAAATCCTTGAGCAATAAATCTAGCCTTGTTCTTGAGTACTCCTTCATATTTGTCTTTCTTGACTTTGTAGATCCATTTTAATTTGATCAACAATACGCGATTTGGACAGGGTACTAATTCCTATACTTGCAGCCGTTCAAATTCGTGAATTTCTTCTTGCATTGCATCGCTCCATGATGGTTTAGTTATTGCTTATTTAAAATTCTTTGCTAATAGAGATGTACGGGAAGGCCCATAACATTAAACACCACATGGGCATCGTTTGTTAGTTGCTTCTTGTTGAAGGAAACAGGACGAGGAAGAGGAAGCGGGGGGAAATAGAAAAGATCTCCAATCACATTTGCTATAGGATGATTCTTAGTCCATTTACCAAGAAGTTCAAATGGAGTGTGGGATGGCCGCACATTTGATGGGGATCCTTGGGAAGTTGAATCTTCATGAAGAGTTTCATGAAGTGGATCATCATTAAATTATGGTGTTTTTGGTGATTCTTCAACACCTTGAGAAATTGTTAGAGATTGATCTTGTTCTTGTGTTGATGGGATACTTGTAGATGGTGCATCCTAGTCAATTTAAGTTAACACAAGTGAATCGGCTAAATCAACAGCTCTTGGCTCAGCAGCTACTGGAACTGGAGAAGTTGCACATGGTAGAGGATTGAAGTATTCATCGAACATGGGTTGAAACAAATGATCCCAATCATTTCTATTTGGTGGAATACAAGGTTGTTGAGAAACAGGGTTAAGAACGGGTCCTGAACTGAATTGTTCATAAGCCAATGCTGACAGCTCATCAAACGACACATGAATTGTTTCTATGATTTTTCGGGTTCTTTTGTTATAAATTCTGAAACCTTTCTTTGCGGTTGCATAACCAACAAAAATCCCAATATCGGCCTTTGCATCGAATTTACCTAAATCCTCACTGTCATTGGTCGGATAACAGAATGAACCAAAGACATAAAGATATGATTGATCGGGGCTCTTGTCATGCTCAGTCGTATGGAGTTTTGTTGTTGCGGAGATGGATAAATTTAAAGAACGGTTTTTGGGTTATAACAAAGCTGTCTGAATTGCTTCGGGCCTAACAAAAAAATAACGAAAGATTTTGAAAAATATAAAACATTGTTCGAGCAGAGCTTCCAAAGGAGTCTCGGTTTCAATCTTTCGACAATTGCCATTTTGTTAAGGAGTGCGAGCAACAGAAGTTTGATGCAAGATGCCGACATTTTCATAAAATTCACAAAGAGTCTGATTAACAAATTAAGTTCCATTATCTATTCGAACATTGCAGACTGTAGCTTTCAAACAAACTTTAATATTTTTGATAAATTTAATGATAACATCAGATCCTTCATCTTTTGATCTCAAAAATTTGACCAAAGTAAATCGAGAGTAATCATCAACAATCACCAAGATATACCTTTTCCCGTTAATGCTCGCCACATGCATCGGGCCACAAAGATCCATATGCAGAAGATAGAGTTTCTCTTGGTTAGTGTCTTCAACCTTGGGTTGATGAGAGGATTTCTTGCTTTTCCCTAATGCACATGCTGAACATAGATGATCTTTCTAAAATTTAAGCTTATAAATGCCTCGTGCAAGATCGTCTTTGGCTAGCTTGTTAATGGTATCGAAATTGAGATGAGATAATCGATGATGCCATAACCAACTCTTAGTCTTTGAAGCTTTTGACAGTAGACAGATCAGAGATATTTTTAGCATGTCATCAAGAGAAATTATGTACAAATTTGTGTCTCTGGATCCTGAGAGTAGATCAACACCATCTAAATTATAAATAAAGCAAGTGTTTTTCCGAAATGCAACTTCAAGATCCGCGTCGCAGAATTGTTCAACAGAAAACAAGTCATGTCCAAGTCCCTCAACATAGTATATCCTTGAGATGATTACATTTCCCAGCTGATAGTCACCGTACCCCATAATCTTTGCAATTTGGTCGTTGCTGAATTTAACAGTTCCCAGAAATTTACTAACAAAATTGATGAGCTAAGAGCGGTTTCCTGTCATATGTTTTGAACATCCGGAGTCCAGATACCAGAGAACAATTTGGACAACCTGTCATTGACAAGAGAATAAGAAGATGGAACATCTGTAGCATTGGATCCCCAAGAATGATTGGGTTCTGAGTTGTTAGCAATTTTAGATTTTACAATCTTAGCCTTTTTACTCGAACCTACATTTTTACTTGTTTGGGTCTCCTACTATATATTAAAAGCTCTGGTTTTGGTGTTTCATCTGAATGAGGAGTGGATTTCTTAAGAGGCACTACTTTAGTTGAAGTGATCCTAGTTAAAGGGCACAAATTACCAACTAAAGTGAAAGTTCTTCTTGTGAGTTTCCACTTAAGTCCTACTTCAGTGAATACTTTACTCGTAGTTTTCCAAATATTTTGCATTTTAGTTTGCTTTGCAGACTTAGATTTAGAACACACATTCATATTAGGGTTAATAGACAAAGAAGTTACTATACTTTCCCAAAAAGTTCGCCTAAGTTACTCAACTTTCATTTTGTTCACTTAGGTTACTGAACTTTTGATAAACATACACCCCCATAATTTCAATGTTAATCCGAGCAACCTGGACGTATATTTTTAGGTAAGTTAAGTAACATAAATGTCATGTTTTTACAAGTTTAATGATGTTTACGTATATTTTTGCAAAAGTTGTGTTACCCGAATTTCTTGTTATAAGTTTAGTATCCTAATGTGACAATAATGAAAGTTTAGTAACTTAGACGAACTTTTTGGGAAAGTATAGTAACTTCTTTGTATAATAACCCTTTATATTAGCAACAAACTCATCGATACACACATCATGATTCGCATCAAACATACATTGTTTACACGTAACACAAATTAACTCAGAATTCGCATTTAACATAGTATGCTTTAACATTTGGCATCAGCTATAAATAGTTATTTTAACACAATTCTTTTTATTAATTTTCCTAGGTTGGGCTTCTACTTTATTCTTCATGTTGCTACTTGGTTGTTGCAAGATCCTATCATTATTTTTATTGCCTGAAGGATGTGATATGCAAGCACTAGTAGAACACTTCACTCATGTAGAAGACAACATAAGTGTGTTAGAATATGATGTTTTAGATGACTCTACCTGGTTAATGTTGCTTGAGGATGTGGAAGGTTTAGAAAACCTAAATTTCTTGACTTTGTTTATTGGTTTGACAACAACCTTTTTCTCACTGAGTTTAAGCTTATTAGGGCATGTGTCTCCAACATATACAAGTAACTCCTGAATTCTTTTGGCATGCTTACAAGCAAAGCCTTAAAGCTATTAATACAGGCTATTTAGTTTAGCTTGTTCCACTAATCCCCTAAGTGTAAATTGCTTGTTCTTGAGTTGTACTTAAGATATGCTGTGTGAGCTTCCTTATTTGACAATAAACTAGGAGCTAAAGGATCTAAGTCTAGCTTAAACATGCCTGGAGCAATAGTGGTGGCTGTGGGCATTTGGCAGCATTTTCAAGAATTTCTTTCCCTTTTATTCTTTGTAAAATATTTTTATAATGATTTAATCACAAAAACCTTTTCTTGAAGTTGAGCTTTTAAATTCGCATTTTCAACAGATATTTTTTCAAACCCACCTAACCGATTCCAACCCAACGGTCCGAACCGTTCTTTCAACAACAATCCTCAAAACTTTAACAATCAATCAAATCTAGAAGGATTGGTGTCCAACTTCATGGCATCTCAAGACACTAGACTGTCCAAGTTTGAAGCCAATTTCAAACACCAGCAAAGCGAGATGACCAACAAAATCGAATGGCATCACAGATCGAATGTAGAAAGCCATCACAGATGTTGAAAGCCATCACAGATCGAATGGCAGGAGCACTACCTATGTTGAAAGCCATCACAGATCGAATGGCAGGAGCACTACCTAGGGACATGGTTAAGAACCCGAAACTAAACTTGTAGAAAACTAGAAGGGGGTTTAATAGTTTACTGCTTTTTAATTTAATGTTTAGTTTGATTGTAAAAAGTTAGATTCGACTTTATGTGAATTCACAATGTGCACAATATGAACAATTTAACTAATCAAATAAGCAATGATAAGATATAAAATAAGTATGCAAGATAAGAGATAAGAGATGGAAAGATCAAACCACAACACGAGGATTTATAGTGGTTCGGTAACGAAGCTCCTCTTCGCCCTACTCCACTCTCCGAGCACCAAACTCGAGAGTTTTATTCACTATGTCAACAAGCTCCCTTTAGGTGGAGAAAACCGTACACAACTTAGCTTACATCAATTTCCGACACTAAGCGAAATATCGAGTTCTAATCCTAGGTAAAACCAATCTATCACAACTAACCACACTACTTTAAAACAATTCATTACTTGACTTCACCACACACCTTTCTCTTCACTTCATGACTTCACTTCACTTTACAACTTCTTTACCCTTTACAACTTTTCTACACTCCTCTTCACAACTTCACTTCAACTAAACACTACCTTGATCACACCAATCTAACACTACTTACTAAGATCAACTCTATCTAACTATACTTACAATGATCACCACAATCTACTTAATATACACAACTACGATACACACCTTCACAATATACACAAATGATTTACAAGATATGATACAATTGCAACAAGGTTGCAAGGACACACACTAAGCCATAATACTTCTTCACTTGATGGTAGGAAGTATTCTTCTCTTGCACTTGAAGATCAAAGCTTGAATCACTTGGAAACAAAGCTTTATGATTAAATGATCAAAGGAAAGAAAGGAGAGTATAAACTGATTTAGAACAGAAAGAAAGTGTGTGCAAAAGGTGAGAAAATCAGTGGGGAATAATCCAGTATTTATAGGCAAGCTGAGCTTGCTTTTTGTCTGGGCGGTCCCCTTAAATAGGGTGCCGGTCCCCTTAATTATTAAGGGGACCGCCCTTATAATTAAGGGGGCCGCCCAGCCTCAGACGCTCCCTTTTTTGTCTTTTCTGGGGGAGGTGTTTTCTAGAACATTTCTAGCCGTTTTTAGGTAGAAAATTTGAATTCAAAATATTTATTTGAATAAAACATTTCTTTTAAATCTAAAAATGTTTTGTAAAAGATATAAAAATGTTTGTAATATTTTATAAAAATGTGAGGTTAAATAAAAAAAATTTTGATCATGAAATGCATTAAGCATATGTTTATTCATACCTTTAAGTGATTAAATTTTCAAAATAAAAATTTACTACTAATTACTTGTTTACAAATAATTTTTTATTAATCGTTTTTACATTTTGTGATTATCAAAACGTAGAGAGGTCGAAAAATAATTACTAACGTAATTAGCCATATTTCTATCAACAATCGCCCCCTTTTATAATGATTACCAAATCTAAACTCATTAAATGTAAAATTATATTTAAACAAGTATTTAGTGAGTTTTATTTCCATTTCTCCCCCTTTTTGTAGAATTAAAAAGGCCTCGTCGATGAATGTTTGTAAAACCGACAGAATAACTGCTCCCCCTTGATGTGTACCCCCCTCGTTCGAGGGCACCAAGAAATCGAGCTATCGTGACTTTGCTACAAAAACAAGTTAGAAGAACAACACCAATATTTCTAACATATAGAGCAAAGAGAAGAAAAGTATAAAAATATGTTGGTAATGCTTAACAAGTGCCATGTTATTTGTGAAGCTAACAACTACAACTTATAAAATTATTTATCATTAAAAAAATATAAAGACAAGCAAGTGCATATTTAAAAGCATAACACTAAAGACCATTCATTTAAACATGAAAATTATGCATAAAACACAATCAGGCATACATCAAATAGAAATAATATGCTTGAAGCATATTAATACAACATACATAGAAGTAAACTAAAAAGGTCCTATTATTCCTAGAATTCCATAGGACTTGCTTGCAAAAGGAGAGGGTGGTCATTTATTTGAAAGCGAGAAAAAGTCGGCATGTATCATGCTTAGTAGGTTGTTGGTAGAGAGTTTGGAGCGGAGGTGGTTGTTGGAGGATAGTCACGTTGTATTTGAGGTGGTGGTTGTGACCGAGTAAGAATAAATTCAATCCAATTGATATCTTCACTCAAGGTTAGGAATTGTTTTTGGGTGTATATGCAACAAGGACAATAACCAACATGTTGTTCAACTTAATCCAAGTTGAGGGTGTGAGGTAAATTTGGAGAGTAATGTGATGAGGAAGTGTTATGTTGTAAGAGATGCATGGCAAGGAGGTTTGATAGGTCTTAAAGTTGATTAATGTTATTCATGATCATTTCTTTACTTGGAGATGGAGGAAGTGGAGGTTGAGTGTGGTTGTCACCTTGAGGTGAGGGTGGAGTTTGAGCATGAAGCACACTAGCTACATGTGGATTGATAAGTAAGTGAGGAAATGGGGGTTGAGATTGATTGACACTTTATGGTGGAATGAATGTTTGTCCAACATTAGTGTTACAAGAATCACTAAGTGGAAATGATTAAGATTGTAGTGAAACATGGTTTGAATGAGTAGTATGGGTGTTTGCTTATGATGGTTCATTGGTAGGAGATTGTGGTTTGGGCATTGGTGTTGGTAAGTTAACATCAACCTCATTTGATGTGTTACAATAGTTCAATTTCTTTCTCCAAACGGGTCTTACGGATATTTTGGCAACCCTTGAAGTTTTGGGTAAAGGTTTGTGAGGGGAAGACATTTGAGAGGACAAGATAAGTGTGGTGATTATGTTGAGGATGAGGGTTGATTTATACTAGGGAAATTGTGTAATTAAGGGTGTATAGACATTGTTAGAAAGCCAATCCAAGGAATGTTGGTGAGTTCTCAGAAATTTTAGCTAGGTCTAGGTGAATGAGGGTCAAAAGGCAGGAAGAAACAGTAAAATTCGTGCTTCAGGTGGCCGGTCCCCTTAATTATATGGCCGACCCCTTTAATTTTAAGGGGATCGTCCATTTGAATTAAGGGAGCCGCCACCTGGAAGTGTCCAGAAAGTCCAGGTTTTTGTTTTCTTTTAGAAAATGGTAAAAAGGTGGACTGTTTTGTGGCCATTTTACAGCAAGTCCTAATTTTTATGACAACTAACACTACAATATTTAACAAGCAAGAAAATAGGCAAGCAAAGTCCTAATTTTGTTTTAAACATGATCAAGACTAAGGGCATTTAACAAGTAAGAACATGTAGACAAGCATGCAAGAAGGTAAAATAAAAGTCTTCAATAGAAATCATATTAAACAAATTGTTTTAATACTCCTAATAGTTGTAATGCTCTTAAGATTTCTTAAACAAGAGAAGTATGTTGTAAAGATATTTGAATGAGACTTGTGTTTGTATTTATGACCCTAGTGTGTGCCTATATGCGACAAATGTGGAGTGATGATTATTTCGACTCTAAGGAAAGAAAACCTAAGAAATAATCTAAGTGCTCCTTGATTTAATGTTGCTCAATCAAGATTGTCGAAATATATATTAGATTATATATTTTGACACCAAGTGCGAGATTATTGTGCATGATTTTGAAAAATATTTTTAGCATATATCAACAATGTATGAAAATAGATTTTTACATGTACTCCTAGTCGTGAGAAGGATTTTAACAAGATGTATTGGGACTTACATAGAGTGACGATTATTTCGACTCTAAGAAAAGAAAACCTAAGAAATAATCCAAGTGCTCCTTCATTTAATGTTGCTCAATCAAGATTGTCGAAATATATATTAGATTATATATTTTGACACCAATAAACACTTTTTACCTACTATCAGATGGCCGGTCCCCTTAATTGTATGGCTGGCCCTTTTAATTTTAAAGGGACCGCCCGTTAAGATATAAGGGGGCCCCCCATCTGACAAAAAATATTTTCTTAATTTTTCAATTTTGGCATTTCAGTTTTGATTTTAGTTCATTATTCTTGTTTACTTTTAAGTACCTTATCAGTCATTTATGGTAATGAGACTACTTAGTAAGTTTCTTAATCAATTTGTTCCATCATTCCTAGACCTAGACGTAAGTAATTGAAGGGCTCACGTTTAAGAGGTTTAGTTAGAATATCATCAATGTTATCTTCCGATGATACCTTTTCTATGGAAATATTTCCTTTTTGAACATTGTCACAAAGGAAATGGTGACGAATCTCAATGTGTTTTTGTCGACGAGATAGTGTTTTGTACGGGATTTTTTGCTTAAGTCTATAGCTCTTGTTATCACACATTATAGGAATGTCATCTAACCTAATGCATAATCTACGAGAGCTTGTTTCATCATAGTGCTTGTTGACATGCCTTTCCAGCGCTTACATATTTGGCTTCGGTAGTGGAACCATGCAAGAGCAGGTTTACTTTTAAAAAACTAGTGTTAAGCAAACCTCCTATGATTTACAAATACCGCTAGTGCTTTTTTGGTCCATATAAGAAGATACGTTTAACCGCTTCAAGGTGAGTGGTTTTAGGATCCTCTTGGAAGCGTGCACAAAGGCAAACACTAAACATGATATCGGGCCTACTTGCCGTTAAGTATAATAAACTTCCTATCATACGTCTATATTTGGTATTATCTACGGACTCACCTTCTTTGTCTTTTGTGAGTTTTGTTTCCGTAGATATAGGAGTTTTCATTGGTTTAGAGTCTTCTAATCCAAATTTCTTAAGCATTTCTTTTATATATTTTGATTGATTAAAGAATATACCATCTTCTAATTGTTTTATTTGTAGACCTAAGAAAAAATTTAGTTCCCTCATCATACTCATTTTAAACTGATCGTGCATGATCTTGGCAAAATCATCGCACATTTCTTGACAAGTTGATCCTAATATAATGTCATCGACATATATTTAGACAATGATGAGATTGGGGTCTTTTGTTTTTGTAAAGAGTGTGTTATCTACCATTCCCATGGTGTAATCATGTTTAATAAGAAAGGCTTTCAATCTATCGTACGAAGCTTTAGGAGTTTTTTTGAGTCCGTAGAGAGCTTTCTTAAGTCTATAGACATGATTAGGTTTTGCGAAGTCAATGAATCCCGGAGGTTGTGCCACGTAAACCTCCTCATTGATAAAACTGTTAAGGAATGCACTCTTTACATCCATTTGAAATAATTTGAAGTCTAGTGCGCATGCAAAAGCTAATAATATTCTTATGGATTCTAATCTAGCTACGGGTGCATAAGTTTTATCATAATCAATTCATTTATGTTGATTATATCCTTGGGCAACTAGCCTAGCTTTGTTCCTAGATACGACACCATTTTCGTCAAGCTTATTTCTAAATACCCATTTAGTTCCAATTATGGTCATATTCTTAGGATTTGGGACTAATTCCCAAACAGCATTTGATATGAATTGGTTTAATTTTTCTTGTATAGCAATTACCCAACTTTCATCTTTTAGTGCTTCATTTATATTTTTAGGTTTTATGGTTGAAAGAAAACAAAAGAAATTACTTTTGTCTTGAGCTTGTGATCTAAGGGTTATTTGATATAGATTACCTATAACATTTTCTAATGGATGACACTTTGATTCTTTTATGTTTATGATTTCATTATTTTCTAAAGATTTATCTTCGAGATCATTTCCTAAGGGTTTTGATTTACTAACCTCAATAGATTATTCCTCTACTAAATCATCATCCTCCACATGTGATGTTTTAGGTGGTGGAGGAGTTTCATCGAATGTCACATTTAAGGATTCTTCGACTTTCATTGTTTGTTTGTTAAGAATTATATAGGCTTTACTATTTTGAGAGTATCCTATGAAAACACCTTCATAAGACTTTGGGTCGAACTTGGTGAGGTTATCTTTTGTATTAAGAATGAAGCATTTACTTCAAAATACTTTAAAATAGTTAAGGTTTGGTTTTTTACCTCTTAATAATTTATATGGAGTTTTTCATAAAATATGTCTAATGAAGATTCTATTTATTATGTAGGTTGATGTATCGACCGCATTACTCCAAAATTTTTGTGGAATGAATTGTTCATTTAGCATGGCTCTACTCGTTTCTTATAGAGTGCGGTTCTTTCTTTCTACTACCCCGTTTGATTGTGGAGTACGAGGAGCGAAGAAATTGTGTAAAATTCCGTTTAACTCATAATAATTTCCGAATTATACTTCATTATCAAATTCCCGACCATGATCCGTTCTAACTGACACTATAGAGCATCCTAATTTATTTTGAATCATTTTGCTAAAGATTTCGAACTCTTCGAAAGCTTCGGTTTCATTTTTTAAGAA
>BQNB010102976.1:0-24129 GCA_026074375.1 Tanacetum coccineum | reverse complement strand
ACTTGAGGTGTAACACTTTTTCACTTGATGATGGAAGTATTATTCTCTTGCACTTGAGGAATTGAGCTTGGATCACTTGGAAACAAAGCTTTATGATTTGATGATCAAATGATTTTAATGAGATGTGTGACTATTTTAGATCAGAAAGAATGAGTGCAAAATGTGAGAAAATAGTGGGGAAAAGTCAAGTATTTATAAGACAAACTAGAGAAGCGTCAGTCTATGGGCGATCCCTTTAAATAGGTGGGCTATCCCCTTAAAATTAAAGGGGATGCCCTTGTATTTAAGGGGGCCGCCCTAGACTTGGCGCTCTCCATTTTGTCCTTTTGTGTAGGGAGAATTTTCTGGAACTTTCTTGCCGTTTTAGGCCAGAAAATTTGAATTTCAAAATGTTTATTTTGAATAAAACATTTCTTTTAATTTTAGAAAATATTTTGTAATGTTTATAAAAATGTTTACAACATTTTATAAAAGTGTGAGGTTGAATAAAAATTTCCTTTAATCATAAAATGCATTAAGCATTTATTTATTCATACCTTTAAGTGATGTATTTGTTGAAATGAGAATTTACTACTAATTACTTGTTTACGTTTAATTTTACGTTGAACGTTTTTATATTTTGTGATTATCAAAACGTAAATAAGTAAAAAAAAAATATTAGATAATAGTTTTTAGGCATTATATATGTATTAACAATCTCTCCCTTTTTGATGATGAATAAAATTTAAACTCATTAAATGTAACATTATTTTTAAACAAGTATTTATTAGTTTCTTGTCCTTTCTCCCCCTTTTTGTAGAATCAAAAAGGCATCGTCGAGAATTGCTAGTAAAATCGACGGAATAAATGCTCCCCCTTGATGTGTGCTCCCCCTTGTTTGAGGGCACCAAGGAATCGAGCTATGGTTTCTTGGCTACAAAAATGAGTTAGAACAATACAAATATTTCTAACATGTAGCAAGAAGGAGAAATATGGCATAATAATAATGCAACCAACAATAATCATCCATTAAAAGTAAAATAGTGTGTTACCCACACTCATGCATACATAAGGAAAATGCTAACATACATGAAATTTTTAAACTATAAAAAGTCCCATAATTAGTAAAGCTCCATAGGACTTGCTTGTAAAATGATAGATGAACAATTATTTGAGAAACTTAACATAGAGTATGTTTAGTTTGGGGAAGATGGTGGAGGTGGTGGGATGATGGTTGTGAGAGCATATGTTCAATATATGAAAACATATATTGGAGTTCATCTCTCAATTCAAATATAAGAGTATGATTGTGAATGCAACACAAACATGAATCTCTATGTGTCTCAAGAAGGTTCTAAGGAATGGGATGACCAAGGATAGGTGGTGAAGGTGATGGAGTATCAAATTAGACATCAAGTGGGGTTATTAGTAAAAGGGTGAGAGTGATGTCCACTGATGCATTTTCTTGAGTTGAAGGTGATGGAGAAACTCTTGGAGGAGGAGATGTTGATAGGTTCAAGTAACCATTGGGTGAAAGTGATGTTGGTGAGGTTGGTGATTTGGGTATGTAGTCAATTGAGGATGAAGAAGTATCTTTGGTTGATGGTGTTTTGGAAGGTGCATTAGGAGCACTAGGTGATGAGAGTTGAAGTGTGGGTGATGGAGTTTTTGTGTTATCATGGGTTAAATCCACAAACAATTGTTTTGGTGGAATGATGTTAATTTTTGGTCTCTTGGAGGCTTTGGAAATAAAAGCTCTAGTGGATGCCATGGATGTTGATAATGGTTAGTGTATGATAAGGAAGATGATGTGTCGGTGATGATCATTTAGAAGGGATTTATGGGAAGGAAATGGTTTGAAAATGGAATGAGTTTGAACTAGTTTAAGTTATTCCAAATTGTGTTCGAGCATTCTGGGCAAAGATAGCTGAGACTAGGTGAAAGAGGGTCAAAATGCAGGAAAAATACTATTTTACCCGTGATTTACTAGGGCGGTCCCCTTAATTAGGGGTCGATCCCCTTAAAGATAAGGGGGCCGCCCGTTATGAATTAAGGGGACACCCTCTGTTGGTTTCCATTTTTCATAGAAAAATGATTTTTCTCAGAATTTTTGTGAGAGTATTTCTGTTTTGGTGGTTTATTTTCAGCAAGCCTTATTGAGTTTTATGAGCACATTTAATCATATAACACGCAATAAACACATCAAATCATGAAACCAAAATAGCATAAGTTGTTGATTAAATAACACAACCAAGGGTTTAAATCATCATAGCAAGCAAGTATCTAAAGATAACCAACACCTAAGTCTTTCCGAATAAATCGGATAATCACCACACAAGTTGTTTAGAACATACACATAATCAAGTTAAAAATTGTCTCAAACTACATTTAGCTATCTAGCTAATTTCATTCCTATGTCTTCACTTCTTCTTCTTGCTAAACACTCCTTTTAGTGCCTTTCCAAATGATTTGAACCCTCCGCGCATCTCCTTATGCATTTGTTGCGTTTGGTTGAGCAAGGTGGTTTGTCGTTCAAAGAGAGTTTCATCGGTTTGTTCGGAAGAGGAAGGCATTTGGTAGTTTTGGTAGTTGAGTGGATTAAGAGAGTTAAGATAGGTGGTAGGAGATGGAGTACTTGCTCGAGAAGTTTCGACATCATCATCATCATCGTGTTGATGAGATGACGTGCCTTGATGATGAGAGGATGAAGAAGAGATGGAATGACGTGCCTTGCCACGATCACTTCGAGGTCGTCGAGTTTGTTTTAGGACAAGAGGACGCATGACTCGCTCAACAATGCCATAGATGCCATTGTCAAGATAAGGATACGTTTCCATGACGTGTCGATAAAGACGAGTTAGAAACATGCCATACGGAAGATTTGCGGTTGGAGTAGCTCTCGCACATTCGATTCTTTTGACAAAGAAATAAGCAAGATTGTATTGTTCTTCGGCAACAACACAATACAACATGTGAGCAAGACAAGCGGGGAGACGGTCCCGATGTCCTCCTAGTCTGAACACATTCTCCCGAATGAGTTCTTCCCATTGCTTCATGTCGGGGCTTAGTTCTTTGGTAAGAATTTGATTTGGATTGAGAGAGACGGTTTGGCTTTTAATGGTACGGTCTACCACAACACGTTCCAATTTAAGAAGTCAACGAATGTCGTCAGGAGTAGGAAGATCAGTACAATATGGTCCCTTGGTTTCTTGAGAATACTCAAGAGATGCAAGGTCTCATTCGTTTGTAAAAATAGCTTGACCATTGTATGGAATTTTGAGGATTTGACTGAATTAAGCGAGAGTGAGAGTTATGAATTCGTGTTGAATCATAAAAGAGATAACAAGATAGCCATATTCATCGGTTTGTACCGTGACTTGACTATAGAAGTCTAGAATAAATCTCGGAACAATCGGTTCGTTGATTTGAAAGAGACAATTGAAGCGAATGTTAGTAAAGAGACGCTTAATATTGTTGGATTTGTAGTAGGCTTGATCAACAGCACGACCTTCGTAAATGTTGCGGTTTTCAATAGATTTGTAGAATTGGGCAATAGTAGGGGAGATGCCAGGAATTTTGGATACTTTTGGGATGTAAGATTTAGTGAGAGATATATCGGTGGTAGTAGTTTTCGGCATTTTTGTTACCTAAACAAGTTATCAACAACACAAAATGTTAAAAAAAATATAATAAAAAAAATAAAATGAAGTTTTGAAAAATGACGAATGTGGGACAAGGATTACTTTGATTCTAAAAACCCTAAGAAGTGATCCATATGTTCCTTAATTTATTTTTGACTTAATCTAGGATGTCGAAGAATATATATTAGTTATATATTTCAACATCAAGACAATGACTCAAACACTTCCTTATTAATATAAAATTTGTTTAAGCTTGTCGAAAACTATACGTTAAGTGTATATTTCGTTGACAAGTATAAGTTTATTATTTTTTAATTGACAAAAGTTAAATAGTGTTTGTTTTGACTCAAAACCATGTTTTAAAATATTAAACCAAACGCCCCTTTATTTTATGGCTTTCATAAAATGTATCAATATATATATGAATTATATATTTTGATGACTTATACAAGTTTGTTGAGTGTTTATACAAGTGAAAAAACTATAGTGATAGTCATTTTGACTCTAAAAATTGATCCTAAGAAACGAGCCAAACACTCCTTTATTTTTATAGAATTTTACTCATTGATTTGAAAAATATATATGTATGTTTGGATGATTAATACTTGATTATTTTTATCATATTTTGGCATTAATCAACAATGTGTAAGTTTAAAAATGCATATATGCAAAAATTCGTCTATATGTTCATGAGCATACATGTTCTTAATTTTTTTTGACTCAATAAGTGTTTTGATTCAATTCTATCAAGGTTGTAGTGTTCCTATGACTACGGGTATCATTGTAGTTATGAAAATCCTAGACCAAACTAAGAATTATGAAAATAATAAAAAACACCCAATTTTGATTAGAAACAAAATTGGATGAAATCAAACAAAAGATAGTTGAAAAACTTACAATGGATGTTGTTAATAGACTTGTTAGTAATTGCCCCTTGCGAATTTTGGTTGATTTGGTAATTTGAGGTTTGATTTTGAAGGTTTTGGGGATGGGGTTTTCGTTTATAGCAGGTGGGAGAAAGAGGGAAGAAAAAAAATGATGTTTGGTATATAATTTCGACTGTAAGGGGTGTTTGTTTTCACAGATAGGCGGTCCCCTTAATTAATTAAGG
This sequence comes from Tanacetum coccineum, assembly GCA_026074375.1. Classification (NCBI taxonomy): domain Eukaryota; kingdom Viridiplantae; phylum Streptophyta; class Magnoliopsida; order Asterales; family Asteraceae; genus Tanacetum; species Tanacetum coccineum. The sequence continues at coordinate 19,398 of BQNB010102976.1, read as the reverse complement.
TGGTCGCCCTTTTTACACGGCCGGTCCCTTTAATTTTAAGGGGGTCGTCACCGGAAAAAAAAAATTCTTCGAATTTTGGCCAGTTTTGTGACAATGAATATTGACAATTTTTAATTAACCCATTGTTTAATTAAAAAGTTTCTTCGACTATTTAGGATGAGATAATCAAGATGTCAATACATAAGACGATTTGGTGACTAGACTTCTTGCGAACATGATGAGTTAATTTCTTCGAACGAAAAAATTAATTGATACGTTTTGAAATGGAAAAAGTCAATATTGTGGAAGATGAGATATTGGAATGGAGTTGAGACTTCAACAAGGCGATTTTGATAGACGTAGTTGAGGCGAGCGTCGAGGTGAAGGGAGTTTGTTTCATCCATAGCGGTTTAAGACTTTTCCGATGCAAAACTAATCCTACTTCTATGTTAATTATTATCCACTAACTCACTTTTCTTCGTCTATGTGAGTTCGTGGCCATAGAAGATTTCCATTTCATAGTGGTTCATGGATAATCCATGTGAAAGAATGGTTCCTAATGAACAAATTCTTTTAAGACTAGAAAGCCAACAAATGGCATTTCTAGTGACTACCATATTTCCTAACTATCACTAATACTAAGTATATCATATACCAATCTATAATTTACGTAATTAGAGAGTGAGACGTACCTTAGCCTTCAAGAGAAATCACTTTAAAATCTTCAAGGTAGCAAGCTTTAAGGATGAGGATTTATGGAAATCCTATATGAGTTCTTCAATTTGTTTGACGAAAGCCAAATGATGCTTGTAGATGATTAACCTCGGAAGATATGATCATTTAGCCATTTGGTTCCCATTGTTTCATGGGACCGAAGTTATTGTTTCTGAACATGTTTTGCACTTGATTCGAACACATGCACAGTGAACATCTTCCACATTGAGTAAAGCTTGGTTGATGTGGATGATTCCACATTGTGTGATTAGTGTTAGAGTAATTTGGTCTACCTTGGTCTCTCCTAGGTTGAGGTGTTTTGGAACGAGGATGAAAGTTTTCCTTTCTTCTCGGAGGAGGTGTTTTAGACCTCATTGTGGGTTTAGTAAATCCGACTCCGGGTTTTAAGGAGGGTTTGTAAAAACGTTTTACCTCATCATCACTTGCAATAGGAATTTTAGTATTGTTTATAAGTATAAATTTTGGTTTTGAGTTTGGGTTTGATTCTATCAATTTTTCTTTCGACTCGACTTCTTGGGCTTTTACAAACTTTACTTGTTTGGTTTCGCTAGGTGACCCTTTGGTAAAATTAAAACCTAACCCGGATTTATCTCCGGAAGTTTTTTGAGAACTTATTATTTTCTTAAGTGAGTGACTACTATCATTAAATTGATTTAGCCTAGATATTTCTTTTCTAAGCTTCTCATTTTCAAGCTTAAGGTCTTGACATAATTTACATTCTTCAATTACTTCCTTACCTTTTTCTAACCTAGATAATTTATCTTTTAATTCTAGTGCTTCATTTTCTAATTCTATTTTAGCTTGTTTTAGAGTTTTATTTTTAGCCATGACTTTTAGTCCTAATTTGCATAGTCTACTATATTCACTATCTAAGTCATTTTCGTCTAGTGATGATTGGTCATCACTAAAGTATTCGGTTTCGGAAAGTACCTCATTGGAAGCTTTAGCCATAAGACACTTTTCGTCATTTGTCTTCTCCTCTTCATCTTCGTCGCTATCACTCCAAGATCCTCCAACAAACGCTTTTTGATTTTGATATCTTGATAGTTTTGGACATTCTCCGACGAGATGATTTGGATCTCCACACTTAAAGCATTTTCTTTCGCCTTTGCCATTTTTGTCGTCTTTATTTCTTTGGAATGATTTTCTCTCTTCATGTGGTTGTCTTACGAATCGTCCTCGTCTTTTGAAGAATTTCTTGAAGTCTCTTACGTTCATGACGTATTCTTCATCTTCACTATCGGAGGTTGAGCTATCATTATCACTAGATTCCTTTTTAGCTTTCAAGGCAATAGATCTACTTTGTTCTCTTTTTCTTTTGACGGTTTCGAAATCTTTCTTAATTACTTATTCATAAACCTTCAAATTTCCAATGAGTTCGTCAAGTGATAAAGTTGTTAGATTCTTTGATTTTTCAATCGCCATGACTTTTGCACGCCATTTAGAATGTAATGCCCTAAGAAATTTCCTAACATAATTCTTGCTAGAAAAACTTTTATCAAGTGCTTTTAGACTAGTAATAATAGTGTTAAATTTAGCAAATGTATTATCTATTGACTCTTCTTCCGGAATCATAAATTGTTCATATTGTTGAACAAGAAGATCTATTTTGTTAGCTTTGACTTGATTATTACCTTGATGAGTGATTAACAAAGTATCCCAAATTTCTTTTGCGGTTTGACACATAAAAATTCTTTCGTATTCTTTACGTGGCAAAGCATTATAAATTACCTTGATGTGTGATTAGCAAGTTTCTTTTTAAGATCATCGTTTTGTTTATGAAAAGGTACAATTTCATCCTTTTTAGTTTCGGGATTATTTTGAATAGGAGGAAAATCACCATCGGTAATAATATGCCAAAGATCTAGATCTTTTGACTTCACATAAGTTTCGAATCTATTTTTCCAATAAATAAATCCATCACTTTCAAATAGTGGTGGTCTTTGCATAGATTGCCCTTCTAAATATTTTTCTGATTCCATAGATCGATTCAAGTTTTAAAATATAATTTATTTTAAAAATCTTGTTTGACGTAGCTCTTGATACCAATTGTGGAAAACTAGAAGGGGGTTGAATAGTTTATCGCTTTTTAATTTAATGTTTATGTTTGTTAATAAAAACTTAGATTCGACTTTATGTGAATTCAACACTTGCACAATATAAACAATATACTTATCTAAACAATTAATAGGATAGTATGAGCAAATAAGGTAAGACAAGAGATAAGAGTAAGAACAATCAAACCATAACGCGAGGATTTATAGTGGTTAGGTAACGAAGCACCTCTTCGCCCTACTCCACTCCTCGAGCACTAAAGTCGAGATTTTTCTTCACTATGTCAACAAACTCCCTTGTGGCGGAGAAAACCGTACACAGCTTTCGCTTGTATCAATTTCTGACACTAAGCTAGATGTCGAGTTCTAATCTTAGCTAGAACCAATCTATCATGACTTCACAACTTCTTCACTACTTTTACAACTTCACAACACAACTACACAACTACTTCATACCTTAGTTTTCTTCACACCACTACTTCACTACTTCACTTCCACTTTCACACCTAACTATCAAAACTTGGATGAATCACTAGATTCAACTATACTTACAACAATCCTAAAGATTTATCTACTACACAACTTTACAAGATTTGCAAATGATTTACAAATTGTAATATGGATGCAACAAGATTGCAATACACACTTGAGGTGTAATACTTCTTTACTTGATAATGGAAGTATTCTTCTCTTGCACTTGAGGAATTGAGCTTGGATCGCTTGGAAACAAAGCTTTATGATTAGATGATCAAATGATTTTAATGAGAAGTGTGGGTTGTTTTAATTCAGAAAGAATGAGTGCAAAAGGTAAGAAAATAGTGGGAAATAATCCAGTATTTATAGGACAAACTGGAGGAGCGTCAGTCTATAGGCGGTCCCCTTAAATAGGTAGGCGGTCCCCTTAAAATTAAGGGGGCTGCCCTTGTATTTAAGGGGGGCGCCCTAGACTGAGCACTCCCCATGTTTTCCTTTTGTGTAGGGAGAATTTTCTGGAACTTTCTAGTCGTTTTAGGTCCGAAAATTTGAATTTCAAAATGTTTATTTTGAATAAAACATTTTTTTTAATTGTATAAAAAAATTTGTAATGTTTATAAAAATGTTTACAGCATTTTATAAAAGTGTGGGGTTGAATAAAAATTTCCTTTGATCATAAAATGCATTAAGCATTTATTTATTCATACCTTGAAGTGATATAATTTTTGAAATGAAAATTTACTACTAATTACTTGTTTACGTTTAATTTTACATTGAACGTTTTTATATTTTGTGATTATCAAAACGTAAAGATGTGAAAAATATTGATAATGTTTTTAGGCATTATTTCTATCAACATGAATGATAAATAAATAACATACATGAAAATTTGAATTTTAAAAATCTAGAAATTATGCAAAAATAAGTTTGCAAAAAAATACAAAAACTGCATATTTTGACTTTTTGCAGGCAAACGGCGTCCGGTGCAACCCTGACGCCGTCAGGATATATTTGACAGATTTATGCAATTTCGTGTTTTGGGTAAATTTCTGGAAAATCCTACCTTTTGATGTCCAAATTTCCTATAGAGATTCACCAAACATATCAGAAAGTATTTGATACAAACATACAAAAGTAAACAAAGCATGCATAGAAATTAAGCACAAATCATCACACAGTCAATTTAGGTTCATAATAACTATATATATTCTTCCCTACACTTATTTAATGTGAAGTACCTTTAATTACCAATGAGACGAAGTCAAAAGAAAAAGAAAGCATAATTACATACAAATCAATCACAAAAAAAATTAATAGTTAAAAACAAACATGCAAACAACCTAAAAACAAAATCAAAAAAACCAAATAAAGCAAGAAGATAAAACATACTCAGCCGAGAAGCGCTTGTTTTTGTTCGATTCACGAGCCTGACTCTACGCTTATTTGACGCGTAAAAGGGGGATTTTCCATACACTTAGGATTAAGTAAATGTTATAGTAGTGATACACACCGTTTTGGTAAAGGTATGCCACGTGGGATGAAGGTGGTGAGTGAATGTTTAAAGAGTCTATTATTTTTTGGCTAAAGGGTTTCCCCGGTAAATTTATTACTCCAAAAAACAATTAAGTACAATGGATGAGGGTGAATCCCACATCTTCACCCTTACATAGGCAACCTACTTCCTTAAAGAAATGTACACAAAGTGACTAGACTATATCTAACTCGCTAATTTTAAGTAATCTATTTCTTCTTATGACCTTGTAACTTGATATTCAAATTATCGCATATAGATTGAATATTGTTAGGAATTCCTGGCCTTCATACATATCATCATCGTATGGGTCGTAGTCGTAATCAGCATCCTCATAAGTTTCCCTCCATTGTTCCAGCAAACTATTAGTATCATAGCCAACCTTCTCTTAAGCTAGAAAACTTCCCCTTTCATTATCAATTGGTTCAACTTCATCCTCATTATCATGATCACCTGGATGATCAGCCTTTTCCAGAGGTTTACCCTCATCATCCACAAGTGTAATTTTCCCATCAATAATTAGTTTTTTAATCTTATCAATTTGTTCAACAATAGGAGTAGTACTAATACTACTAGATCCTAAATTTTAGAACGAGTATCCACTAGAATTGGCCACTTTACTAGCCAAATTTGAATCCCCCCATTTGTTCCCAAATCGACATCATTTTCAACCGAATTAAGCACATCAAATGGGTTTGGATTACTAACCTCTTTTCTAGACTCCGCATCTTTCTTTTTATTACCACTAGTGTTGACATTATTCTTTTTAGAAACATGTCTATAAATTTGTTTAACTGGTTTAAATCCCAACTTAGGACTAACCTGAACACCTATAAGAGCTTGGCTAGGATTCTTCAAGTTCTTTGCCACATCCGAGCCTATTTTCTTAGGACACTAATCTTGAACATGACCAAAAACCGTACAACACGCACACCTGGAAGGTTTCCACTCATAATAAACACGAATATTATAGAACCCCTCCCCAACAAGTTTAGGCATAACAACCACAATAGTATCTTTCAACTTCACGTTAGCCCGAAGCTTAATCATTGCTCTAGCGTAGCTTGATCTACCCCATGATTGCATGTACATGTCAGATGTATAAGAGTCAAGCGTCAAAAGGGTACCAAGTTTGGTAGCAATGGCACTCAAACCATCCTCGCTAAATGCCATCATTGGGACACCATGGAGTTTAACCTAAACTAAAACATTAACAACATCTTCTTTTAATAAATTAACATCCGGATTCCACTTTTTCAGAATAAGTGGATTATTGCGAATAAACCACGGACCATTTTCAAGCATTCAATCCAAATCATCCATAGAGCTAAATTGGAAGAAGAATAACCTGGTAGACGAGTTAAACATTGATTTAACCAGTCCATATTTACCCCAAGTATTCTTAACATAGTTAGCAACAACGGGGTAAGCCACCTAATTTCCCAAAAAGAAATCACATGCCTTATTAACAAACCGTTCACTAATAGCTCTAATAGACTCTAACAGGACAACCACATCAACCCCGTTTCCCGCCGGTGTGAATAAAGTGTGAAAATTGACACTTTCCCACTTGATTAACACGTAAATAATTTTAGCATAAGAAGTACCTGAATTCGGATCAACAGTAGAGCTAATTGGTGTCTGCCCCACATTCACATCCTTAGTATTCTCAGCATCAACCACAGGCTCGTCCACAGCAGGCAAGGATACCACGATCGTATCCTTTGTTGTATTATTAGCCGAGCTATGTTGTTTTTCCTTTACACATCTCCCTCCCCCACCCCTTTTCTGACTCAAAAAATCACGTTTCATACCCGACACATACAAACCCTAACAAAATACCAGTAGTAGATAAACACGTATGACCAAGAATCACACTCAATCAGACAACCTAAAAATAATGTAAATTTAGTTAAGAACAAAATCGACTTGAACTTCGTAATAGTAACAACACGATCGGAAACAAAATTAAACCCTAAAACCGAAGTTTTAGGGATCGCAGGAAGATCTGATCGTTAGGATTAAACAAAACAATCAGTCACAAAATAATGTATGATCAATATATTAATATGTAATTAATGAGTGTAATAATAGAGTGTCACAAATCCCTATGAACGAAATTGGAAATGCTAGTAAAACCTAAAATACCTTAGAATTATTAAGAACCTTTAACGCATATCAAATAGGACAAAAACAATTCAAATAAATGATGTAAGTCAAATACTGAATCATTAATGCAAATATTTAATTAACAAAAGAATAAAAAAATGATTAAAAGTTTTAGGGATTCGCATAATCGCCATTTTCGTCAAAAGGTTTGGGGAGAGTTTTAGGGATAAGTCTTAGGGTTTTTTTGAGAATATATTATTTTCTCATGTTTAAAGAGTCTATTATCTTCATTCTAAAACTACTTAGACTATATGGGTTGATGGGTATATCGGTTCTTCTTTCATCTCCTAGATTTACATCTAAGGATAGAAATTTAGGTAAAGGTTGAGGCTCTAGTTCATCAACACTAGGAACTTCCCTTTAACTAAGAGAAATGTTATAATTATAATCACCAAAACCTACATCCTCTTGTCATGTTTGGTCCAAATATTCTACCTCTATTAGGGTTCCTATAGTCTCTTTTACCTCTTCAAGGTAAGTCACGAGTGGTGTGTATTCCTCAAATGATGGAAGGACTTGTAGGGTACTTTGCGGGCTTAGATTTCCCGCCTTATCCTCTATCATATTTGGATAACCTATATGTTTTTTTGGGTAAAGGGTTTCCCTGGTAAATTTATTACCCCAAAAAGCAATTAAGTATAATGGATGAGAGTAAATCCCACATCTCCGCTCATTACATAGGCAACCTACTTCCTTAAATGAAGGTACACAAAGTGACTAGACTACAAATGAATAAATAATTTTAAGAAATCTATTTCTTCTTACGACCTCAAACCTTATTATCTAATTTATCGCATATAGGTTGAATGTTGTCAGGAATTTCCTAACCTTCATACATATCATCATCGTATGGGTCGTAGTCATAATTAGAATTCTCATAAGTTTCTCTCCATTGTTCTAACAAACTATTTGTACCATAACCAACACTCTTTGAAGCCAGAAAACTTGCCATTTCATTATCATCTGGTTGAACTTCATCCTTACTATCATTACCACCTAAATAATCAACCTTTTGTAGAGATTTACCCTCATCATCCACAAGTGGAATTTTCCCATCAATAATTAGTTTTTCAATCTTATCATTTTTTTCAATGATATGTGTAGTACTAGTACTAATAGATTCCATATGCTAGAAAGAAGATCCACTAGAATTGGCCTCTTTACTATCCAAATTTGAAGTCCCCCCATTTGTACCCAAGTCAACATCATTTTCAACCGAATTAAGCACATCAAACGGTTTTGGATTACTAACCTATTTTGTAGACTCCGCATCTTTCTTCTTGTTACCACTAGTGTTGGTATTATTCTTTTTAGAAATAGGTCTATAAACATGTTTGACTGGTTTAAATCCCACCTTAGGACCAACCGGAATATCTCTAGGAGCTTGGCTAGTATTCTTCTTCTTTGCCACATCAGAGCCAACATTCTTGGGACACTCATCCTGAACATAACCAAAAACCTTGCAACATGCACACTTGGGGTTTCCACTCATACTCAACAAAAATAGTACACGTATAGAATCCCTCCCCAACAAGTTTAGGCATAGCGACTACTATGGTATCTTTCAACTCCATATCAGCCAAAAAAGCTCAATCATTGCTCGAGCCAATCATTTCTTGAAGCTCAACCTATATGTTCATCATGTGCTTTGGTCGAATCTAACCCAAACATGAACCTAAGTATCTCAAATCCTTCTTTAGACATCTCAAATTCATGGTCTGATTCATATGAATCTTTCTCACTAACTTTATCAGTATGTTCTTGTTGCCTAAAGGATTCCTTAGGTGTTTCTTGAGGATTAAAGCCCTTGTTATGGAAAACTAGGTCTTGTTGTTCATGGTACTCGTGTTTGGCTAAGAAGGATGGCTATAGTATACAGAGTTTGCTTGAGCAATGGCAGGAATCTTACGAGAATGATGACTATGAATACGACCCATACGATGATGATATGTATGAAGGTCAGGAAATTCCTATAAGCTTTAAGCTATTTGTGATAACTTTGATATTAAAGTTAGGGGTCGTAAGAAGAAATAGTTTTCTTATATTATTGTTTCTTTTCTAGGTTTAATCTAGTTGTGTTTCTTCCTCAAAGGAAGTTGTTGCCTATGTAACGGGCGGAGATATGGGACTCACTCTCATCCTTTGTACTTAATTGTTTTTTGGTGTAATAAAATTTACCGGGAAAACCCTTAACCTAAAAAAAGGTACTCATGTTTGGCTAAATCATCCTTATTTGTTTCCTTGGGTAGTGACTTGAGAAATTCTATCATTTCATCCAACTTATGACTCATGGCTAGGGATTTCTCCTTAATTTTTTGGTACGTTTGGTTACTTTTCCTAAGGGCCTTACTAAAAATAATGGATCAAAAACATGAAGGTTGTACAAAAGGATCTATCCTAGGTGAAGGCTCATATGGTGCATAGGTTTCACTAGATAAGGTACTATGTGTGTTAGGAATTTTTACTTCGTCATTCATCATTCTATATTTTCCTTAAAATACACTAAGTCGCTTTGAAAGTCTTCAGGGAAATTTGTGGTAATATTTTAAGAAGCATACTAGTTGTGCTTCTGTCCATTCGTTTGCCATGATGATGAATGAAAGGTTAGTGAAAGTTTACAAACAAATACACAAAGAAAAGATAAACTAAAAGAAAGCTAATAACAAGAAAATAAAATCTCACTTGATAGGAATCTTGTGAGTAGACCTAAGCTAGATAGAATCCGAAACCTAGACTATTCTTCGGCAGCGGCGCCAAAAACTTAATGCGGTGGATTGCAACACTGAAGTTTTACAATCCCCCTAGGTAGAGTACCTAACCATTGTTTTGTAGTATCATCAAGACTCGTGGGATTGATCGTTCTCTAGAGGAATAGTGAGGTAGGGTCAAATTGTATGTCACTAGATCTAAAGGTTGAGGGAAGAGTATTTTTATATTTTTATGTTTTTTTAAAGCAAATAAAATCAATATTATACGAGAGGTGATTCCTATCTAATCTAAACTACTCTTAATTATGCAGAAAATGTAAAATTGGTGGGGACTTGTATAGGTAAACAAACGTGTTCACTTAATCATGCACTACTCCCTAGTTGCTCTATCTAATCTATTGCTTCGTCACACCATTGTTAGTGTAATGTGAAGTATTCCGTTAATTCAACAACGAGTTGGTCAGAAACACATTCTACATTTTATCCTAGACGGGTGCTACGTGTCAGACGCTCTCCCTTCCAGTAGTATACCACACGCTTTAAATACTTATTCTAATTATATTACCAAACGTAAGGTTTCACTTAATTAGATCACGTTTCACTAGACGTTTATGCTAAGGTCCGTATTATACCTAGTTTTATGATGCGTAACGTGCACACCACTAACAAGAAACAATAGATCAAATATTATAACTAGCTTCCATGCAATTATAAGCAAACAGAATTAAACATAGCCTAACATGTTAACAAGAAGAGAAGAAAAAAATAATCAAATAATACATAGACATATTTAAATGATTAATGGATGAACTACTTGTTGGTTTGTGCTCATGTCATACGAATATTTATATAGCTGGAAATACGCGAGCCTGCGGGGGTCACATACGTTTACATTAGATACCATTCTATCAATGTTTATAATAATATATTTGTATATTTATTATTTATATTAATATATTATTTAGCAAAAGAACACTAACGGTCGTTAATTAGTTCGTTATGAATAATTAACTATTAAGGCTTTTTAATTAATGGGTAAATAAATATAATTAACCACAAATATTAGAAAGGTCAAAAAGTCAACACCAAAGGGTGTTGGCCTTTGGTTCGACCGGCCATACAAGCCCAAGGGGGTGGATTGGGTTTTGAGCTATCTTTTCTTTCAATTTATGTATTTTAGGTAAACCTTAAAATCATCTACTATATACGTACGTATATACCGTATAATATATGATATATATGTATGATATATAATATATATAAAAGGTAAATATGAGTAATATATTATATAATATAATTACACACATATAATAACATACATCATAATCACACACTACGACACACACACACACACACACTTCGTATATATATATAAATAAAAAATATATAGTATAATGATATTGTGTGTTTAATCTATACGATACAATTGATATATATATATATATATATAATATATTTATATATTATATATAATATAATATAATATAATACGGAGTTAAACACGTGTTATATATATAATATATATACGTATATATATATATAACTAAATATATATATATATACTATATATATAAATACGTTATATCATATAATATATATACGTAAAAGATATTATATACGAATATATATATATAATAACGTATATATATATATATATTCGTATATATATATATTATATTTAGACAATATATATATATATATACGTATATAATATATATAGTATACGTATATATATTTTATATAGTACTTATATATATCTCTTTAGAACCGGAAAAACCTTGTTATGAGCTATCCCATGCATTTCCTTTTTCTATTTGACTTTGGATATAAAATAGAAAGTCTTTATTAGTTTGATCTATTCCCAATATATTCCTTTATTTCATTATTCTAGTCAATCCAATTGGTTAAATTGTTGTTCATATTGAAATGAATCGAGATTGATAAGGAGTTGGTTAATGATGCTCGAACATGTACTTGTTTTGAGTGCCTATTTATTTTCTGTCGGTCTATATGGATTGATTACAAGTAGAAATATGGTTAGGGCTCTTATGTGTCTTGAACTTATATTAAATGCGGTTAATCTCAATTTTGTAACATTTTCTGATTTTTTTGATAGTCGTCAATTAAAAGGAGCAATTTTTTCCATTTTTGTTATAGCTATTGCAGCTGCTGAAGCCGCTATTGGACTCGCTATTGTTTCATCAATTTATCGTAACAGAAAATCAACTCGTATAAATCAAGCTAATTTGTTGAATAAGTAATATTATCCTATTAAAATAAAATTAGAATTTTCATAAATCAATTCAAATTAGCATGTGTGCCACGTAAGGTATGATCATGTTATCACAAAGATAAGAAATCAAAGTAGTTTGGCACTGTCAATCCAGAAAAAACCGGGTAACTCATCGATTCATCTAGTATTAGTATTTAAATATATAATTCATTTATCAATTTACTAGATTGAAACTTTATTACGTTCAAAAATATCGATCCAATGTCGCATTCAGTAAAGATTTATGATACATGTATCGGGTGTACTCAATGTGTCCGAGCCTGTCCTACGGATGTATTAGAAATGATACCTTGGGACGGATGTAAAGCCAAACAAATAGCTTCCGCTCCAAGAACAGAGGATTGTGTCGGCTGTAAGAGATGCGAATCCGCCTGCCCAACGGATTTCTTGAGTGTTCGAGTTTATTTATGGCATGAAACAACCCGCAGTATGGGTATAGCTTATTAATACGTTACAGAAACCTCTCCTTGAGTCCATTTTTTTTTACCGCCAAAACATGTGCCCAAAAATATCTTATTTTTGGGCACATGTTTTTATGGTCCAAGCGTATCTTGTCTTTACCACGAACAAATTTCCTTGGTTAACAATAATTGTAGTTTTACCAATATTTGCGGGTTCCTTCATTTTCTTTCTTCCCCATAAAGGAAATAGGGTAATTAGGTGGTATACTATATGTATATGCATGTTAGAACTTCTTCTAACAACCTATGCATTCTGTTATCATTTCCAATTGGACGATCCATTAATCCAACTAGTAGACGACTATAAATGGATCGATTTTTTTGATTTCCGTTGGAAATTAGGAATAGATGGACTGTCTATAGGACCCGTTTTATTAACAGGATTTATCACAACTTTAGCTACCTTAGCGGCCTGGCCTGTTACTCGGGATTCTCGATTATTCCATTTCTTGATGTTAGCAATGTACAGTGGTCAAATAGGATCATTTTCTTCTCGGGACCTTTTACTTTTTTTTATCATGTGGGAATTAGAATTAATTCCGGTTTATCTACTTCTATCCATGTGGGGAGGAAAGAAACGTCTCTATTCAGCCACAAAATTTATTTTGTACACGGCGGGGGGTTCCATTTTTCTCTTAATGGGAGTTCTGGGTATCGGTTTATATGGTTCTAATGAACCAACATTAAATTTTGAAACATCAGTTAATCAGTCGTATCCTGTGGCTTTGGAAATAATATTCTATATTGGATTTTTTATCGCTTTTGCTGTCAAATTACCGATTCTACCCCTACATACATGGTTACCGGATACCCACGGAGAGGCACATTACAGTACTTGTATGCTTCTAGCCGGAATTTTATTAAAAATGGGAGCGTATGGATTGATTCGGATTAATATGGAATTATTACCACACGCTCATTCTATATTTTCTCCTTGGTTGATGATAGTAGGTACAATACAAATAATTTATGCAGCTTCAACATCTCCCGGCCAACGTAATTTAAAAAAAAGAATAGCCTATTCCTCGGTATCTCATATGGGTTTTATACTTATAGGAATTGCTTCTATAACCGATACGGGACTCAATGGAGCTATTTTACAAATAATCTCTCATGGATTTATTGGTGCTGCACTCTTTTTCTTGGCAGGAACGAGTTATGATAGAATACGTCTTGTTTATCTCGACGAAATGGGCGGAGTAGCTATCCCCATGCCAAAAATATTTACGATGTTCAGTAGCTTTTCCATGGCTTCCCTTGCATTACCGGGTATGAGTGGTTTTGTTGCAGAAGTTATAGTCTTTTTAGGAATAATTACCAGTCAAAAATATCTTTTAATGCCCAAAATTGCCATCACTTTTGTAATGGCAATTGGAATGATATTAACTCCTATTTATTTATTATCTATGTCACGCCAGATGTTCTATGGATACAAGTTATTTAATACTCCAAACTCTTATGTTTTTGATTCTGGACCGCGCGAGTTATTTGTTTCCATCTCCATTTTTCTACCTGTAATAGGTATTGGTATGTATCCCGATTTTGTTCTTTCACTATCAGTTGACAAGGTTGAAGGTATTCTATCTAATTATTTTTATAGATAGTTTTTTAAAGAAAAAATAAAAGTATTTTTATTTTATTAAATTTAAAATAAAGTAAAAACAAAATATGAATTTGAATTTTCACCCAATCCGCTTGGTCTTTGCGAGAACCGCGTGAATCACTACACTACTTGATTCACATGGTTCTCGCCGGTTGACGCAAAGTCTTTTATATATACCGTATTCTGTTTGTAACTTTTCTTTAGTTTAACTAGAGGTTAACGTAAATGCACCATAACTGTGTAGCCCTATTCCTAATAGATTGACCCCAAAATAGCATATCCAAATTATAAGAAAACCTATAGTCGCCACAATTGCAGAATTTGTCCCCTGCAAATTTTTATTTGTTCGAGTATGCAAATAAATTGCGAATACGATCCAAGTAATAAACGCCCAAGTTTCCTTTGGATCCCAACTCCAATATGATCCCCACGCTTCATTAGCCCATACTGCTCCTGAAAGAATACCTATGGTTAAAAAGATGAATCCTAGGCTAATCACACGATAACTCCAATAATCTAATTGTTGAATCAATTGGGCCTTGTAATAATTGTTAACAGGAAAAAAAGCTTTTTTTTGAAAAATATTGTTGCTTTCATTCTTGTATTGGATTTCACCAAAAGAAAATGACCCATTTAATTTTAATAAATTCTTACTTTTAGAACTATAAAAAAGTTTTCTAAATGTAATGACTAGAAGTGCTACTGATAATAATGATCCGCAAAGAAGAGCCGCATAGCTCAATATCATCATACTTACGTGCATTATTAACCATTCCGATTGTAGAGCGGGTACTAATATTGTGGGTTTATGTATTTCATTTAAAAGACCCGATGTAGCAAAGCCTTGGGTAAAAATAGTACTTGAGGCAGTTATTGTTGTTAAATAATTTTTTCTTATTTTGAAATAAGGAACTATATGAATAAGGGAGAAACTCCATGAAAGAAAAATTAATGATTCGTATAAATCACTTAGTGGAAAATGGCCCGAATCAATCCAACGAGTTATTAACAATCCTGTTAGACATAAAAAAGTCGCTATCATCCCCTTTTCTGACGAATAATATGGTTTTCTAATTTGATTGCCCAATAAGCTTATCAAATGAATTGTAATTACAATTGAAACAATAGAAAAGGAAATATGAGTTAATATATGCTCTAAAGTTGAAAATATCATAAAAATGAAAAAACGGGGAATCCCCCCGTATTAATTAAGAAATATAAATTGGGAATTTAATTTAATTTTATTATAGGATCTATTTGATATCTTTTAGAAGATGGCATGCCGCCACTCGGACTCGAACCGAGATGCTCTAGCACTGCTTCCTAAGAGCAGCGTGTCTACCGATTTCACCATAGCGGCTTGCTCGAACTCATAATAACCTATTTATATTCAATCGTCGAGATTGAACAAGTCAATTCACTCAAATAAGTTTTTTTTAGTAAAGAAAAAAAAAAGAGTTCAAAAAAGTCAATTTAAAGGTTCAGTAGTTTCTTTAAGGTGTCTCGTTTTAGGGCTTTGACGTAGTTTAGCCGATTCTAAAATACGATTTTTGCAACTATAGAATTCTTCGATAGACTAAAAAACTTTTTTCTTTTATTGTCATTATTTCTGGTTTATCTGATTTAATAAATTCCATTTGAAACACAAACTCAATTTTATCAATGAATCTAAAATATGTCTATTTTGGATTACTCCAAATTGCCACTTGTACATAATATCTCAACAATTAAGTTCTTTTATTGATTATTGATTGGGCTGAAAATTGGATATATATGGAAAATAAATTTAATTTAATATTATAATATAAGAAATTAAGAAGTCAGAAAGTGATCCAAAAATCTTTAACACGGAATGGATTAGTTTGAACAATTAATTAATTTGAACTAAAAATATTCTATCTGCCCTTCCTGATAAATATCATTTTTTTTTTCATTATTTATTCTTGTAAAGGTCGATGGGGAAAAGAAGACTCCCCACCACCAAAATATGAATGAAAATATACTAAAATAAAAAATCTTATATATATATTTATTATATTCTTTTTTATTTTATAATTTAGAAATGAAGAATACGTCTTCTTTTTATAAGATTAAGAGTCTATTTCATATTGATTAGAATAGGAACTGCCAATTGTTAATTTTATATTAATTTTAATATTAAATTAACAAATTACTGATCCAATTTTTTTAGTCAAATCCATTCAAAATTATTCCAATATAATATTTTAGGACTTGTTTGTTTGTCGTACAAAAAAACTTTTTGAATTCCCGGTAGAAAGAGATTTCCCTAATGACAAAGCTTTTAATGCCGCCCAATATCCTTTCCTTTTCCAAATATTTTTACGAATACGCTTTTTTGATATCGAAGTACGTTTTTTTGGAACTGCCATTTAAAAAAGAAGAAGTTAGTCATTGTTATAGTTGGATGTGAAAGACATCTATTGTTCAAAACGAATTATTATTTCTTATCTTATTCATTATTTATTTTTTTTTCTAAAAGATTCTCTTAATAGAAATCTAGATACATCAAAGATCCGTGAAAATTTTATCAAAAATGACTCGAAATAACAAAATTTTGCCATACACTATTTGTAAAACCAAAAATTTTTGGTTTGGAACTCTTAGTTCTCGTTGTTTATATCTCATCTGCTATGGGATAGAAATCAAAAGAAATAAAGAACCTAAAATACCTTTATTGTAGTCATTCTATATTTTATTTACATGTAATAAAACTTGTAAACTTTTGCCTAATAAATTGAGTCTTTTTTTAGTAAAACTTGAAAAAAAAATACACCTAAACTTTAAAACTTGAATGAGACTAGTAAAAAATCTGTTAAAGGGTATGTAGTTTGATAAAAAAGGATCTCAGTCATTTTTTATCCTTGCTCGATAAAAAGTTCATTTTAGAGCTATAATCTTATAAACTTTCCAAATATTCCTAATAAATTGTTTTGATTGAAATGGAAAACAATCAATCCCATAATGAATTAGTTAATGAGTTAAAATAAACTAACTAAAATCAAGAGGTTTTTTTTCATTAGACCAACGACCTTAGTTAATCCTCTAATTCATATTAGCATCAAGTACTCTTTTTAGCCTCAATTTTTATCCTTGCTCTATGAATATGAATAATATTATTACGAGAAATTATCATAATAATAATGATTCTTTTTTTATTTTCCTATTATAAGTATTCGTTTTTATATGTCACTTGGTTATATCATTTGACCAATTGTAACTTCTTGTTTTGCATATTTGAACAATTTTGAAAAGACTCAGAATAAATACTAATATAAATATAAATTATTAAATAAGTTAGTGCATATCTTTATTTTTTATTTACTTTTTCGAAAGAGCTAAGATCCGGTGAATCGGAAACAATTAATTAAGAAAAAAACACTTTTTTTATGGAACAGACATATCAATATGCGTGGATAATACCTTTGCTTCCACTTCCAGTTCCTATGTTAATAGGGTTGGGACTTCTTATTTTTCCGACGGCAACAAAAAGTCTTCGTCGTATGTGGGCTTTTCAGAGCGTTTTATTGTTAAGTATAGTCATGATTTTTTCCATAAATCTTTCTATTCAGCAAATAAATAGCAGTTCTGTCTATCAATATGTATGGTCTTGGATTATCAATAATGATTTTTCTTTAGAATTTGGATACTTGATTGATCCACTTACTTCTATTATGTCAATATTAATCACTACTGTTGGAATTTTAGTTCTTATTTATAGTGATAATTATATGTCTCATGATCACGGGTATTTGAGATTTTTTGCTTATATGAGTTTTTTCAGTACTTCCATGTTGGGATTAGTTACTAGTTCAAATTTGATACAAATTTATATTTTTTGGGAATTAGTTGGAATGTGTTCGTATCTATTAATAGGATTTTGGTTCACACGACCTATGGGTACAAGTTATTTAATACTCACAGTATGAACCTTTGATTCAAACATTGAAATTTTACTACTAATTACTTGTTTACGTTTAATTTTACATTGAACGTTTTTATATTTTGTGATTATCAAAACGTAAAGATGTGAAAAATATTAATAATGTTTTTAGGCATTATTTCTATCAACAATCTTCCCCTTTTTGATGATTACAAAATTTAAACTCATTAAATGTAAAATTATTTTTAAACAAGTATTTAGTGAGTTTTATGTCATTTCTCCCCCTTTTTGTAGAATCAAAAAGGCATCGTCAAGAATTGCTAGTAAAATCGACGGAATAAATGCTCCCCCTTGATGTGTGCTCCCCCTCGTTCGAGGGCACCAAGGAATCGAGCTATGGTTTCTTGGCTACAAAAATGAGTTAGAACAATACAAATATTTCTAACATGTAGCAAGAAGGAAGGAAAAATATGACAAGTGCAAGCAAACATCAAAGCAAAAGATACTTCATTCATTTAGGACAATGTGTGTGAACTACACACAAGCATACATAAAAAGAAAAACAAATATGCTTTAGAAGCATATTAAAAAAATCCTAAATAGCCATAGAAGGATTTTTGACTTGCTTGCGACACAAAAGGGTTTAACGATTATTTGTAGGCATATTACGAGATTAGTTGGTTGTTGATGGAGAGTTCAGAGCGTAGGCGGTTGTAGAAGGGTAATCTCTTTGAACTCTAGGTGGTGGATGTGATCGAGTGAGGAGGAATTTAATCCTATTGATATCCTCACTTAAAGCAAGGAATTGTTTTTGGGTGAAGATGCAACAAGGGCAATACCCAACATGGGTTTCAACTTGGTTAATGTTGAGAGTGTGTGGTAGGTTTGGAGAGTAAGGTGATGAGGGAATGTTGTTTTGTTGTTGAGAGAGATGCATGGCTAAGAGGTTTGATAGGTCTTGTAGTTGATTAATGTCATCAAATAGGCTTTATTTACTTGGAGATAAAGGTGGTGTGTGTTGAGTTTAGTTGTCACTTTGAGGTAGAGCTTGAGTGTGAGTAACATGTGAATTGATGGGTGGGATGGGAAATGAAGGGTGTGAGACAACTTGTGGTGATGTGGGAGTGTCCTTAATGTAAGGATTTGATAATGCTTGATTAGGGTAATTATTTTTTTAAGATGTTCATGATGGGAAGTGAGTGGTTTTGGCATTGGTGTAGGTGAATTTACATTGAGCTCATTTGATGTGTTACAAGGGTTTAGTTTCTTCCTCTAAATGGGTTTCACACTCATTTTGGCTACCCTTGATGGTTTGGATGTGGGTTTGTTAGGAGATTCCATTGGTGAGGATGATTGTGATGATGATGGTTGAGGATGTATTTATAGTGAAGGAAAGATTTAAATTAGGAGAGGTGAATATTTAAAAGATCAAATCCAAGAAATATTTGTGAATTTAGGGAAACAGTAGCTAAGTCTAGAGGGTATTTGGT
>BQNB010102975.1:0-21975 GCA_026074375.1 Tanacetum coccineum | reverse complement strand
TTTAAGTATGAATGAACGGATCGCAAGTGATTGTTGATTCGTTTAATTTGTGTTTGAGTTTGTTTTTGTTTGATTATTAAGTTTGGTTCACACGTAAAGCAACTAGTTCGGTTTACACAAGGTTGGCTCGTTCGGTTGTTACTATAGTTGCTTGTTCGGTTTAACTAGAATCTAGCTTGTTCGGTTGATTCTAAACTTCACTAGTTCGGTTGTCCTTTGAATATACTGGTTCGCTCTTCAAAGGTGTACACTGGTTTGGTTGTCAAGGGTTCTTGCTGGATCGGTTCCAAAAGACTTTGCTCGTTCGGTCCACAAACTGATTTTGGTTCGATCGGTTGTAAAAGAAGTACTCATTCGGTTTAGCAAGTAGACACTCGTTCGGTCCTTGAGGAGTTGAGCTCGTTCGATCCTCTCGTTCGGTTGTCTTGTTCGACCCTCCTTGTTTCCATGTCCGCGGGTCCACACAAAGAGTGTCGTCGTTTTCGATCTCTCGTTCCGGTTTGTTGTTCGACCCTACTTGTTTTCCCACCTCGTTCGGTTCTTACGACTTGAACTGTTCGATCCCCATAGTTTATGATTAGATTAGGTTCATATTGTAGGTGGGTCGTTAGGTCTCAAAGGATTTTGATAGTTGGTCCTTGAGTATAAGCGCTGGGTGTCGATTCCAAACTTGAAAGTTCTCTAGTTCGGTGCACAAGAGATTTGTTGTTCGATCCTTGAAACTTTCAATGGTCGATTGTCAAATCCTTTTGCTGTATGGGGTGGACACAAAAACGAATCCAAAGACCTTTTCATTGCTAGAATAACCACCAGAAAACTGTAAATAAAATAATCCATGAAATCGCTCAAAATATATGATTACTCGAACAAGTAATGAATTACACGATCCAAGTCCCAGAATTGAATCAGAGCCGCTTGCTTTTCCTCTCGTTTGATTTCATATGTTTGAACAAAGAAAGAAAAAACACGCCCACACCCAAAAAAAGATCCCTACTTTGTTTTTTTTTTAATGGCCGAATCCAAAAAAAATTTAAATTCAATTCAAATCTATTCTCAATCTTGTCGGTTTGTTCAATTTGGTTCCATGATCATTATACAAACCTTATATTGAGGTGGTTGAATAAGACTAGCAAATTAACACTTTATGATGCGCTTTCGACGATTTTTTGGTGGTAGAAACCCTAAACAATATTATATTATGTAATCCTAAATTTTTGGACTAAAACTAGGTGTATTTATACTAAAAAGGATTAGCCTAGGAGGCCTTTGTGGGCTTTTTGCATCTTGGCCCGTTTACATTATTAAAACAATACAATTAATTAACTAACTAACGAGCTATGAAACGTTAATTTTCTTCAAGACCGAGCTTCTCTTGTTAGACTGTGAAATTGTGTTTCTAACACATTACTTTTGTATAATTTTTATGGGCTAGAAATCTTTATATTTTGAACAAGTGAACAAGTTAAACTTCAGGCTTTTGTAACAAACAATTTGCTAAATCCAATGTATCGGTTTTAAACGACTCTTTTAGAGGTTGTTCTCATGTCTTGTGCAATGATATTATGAAGTAACGCTCCCCAAACCATATTTCGCTGCGACCTATTTTGGGGGTGTTACACTAACCTTGACAGGAAATCCACAACAGGAGGTTGTCAATTTCTTGGTCATAGGTTGATTTCATGGCAATGCAAGAAGCAAACCATTGTGGCTACTTCTACTACAGAAGCTGAGTATGTTGTTGTTGCAAATTGATATGGACAAGTTTTGTGGATACAGAACCAAATGCTGGACTATGGGTTTAATTTTATGAACACAAGGATTTTCATAGACAATGAGAGCACTATCTGCATTGTCAAAAAACCAGTGTTTCATTCCAAAACCAAGCATATAGAAATTAGACACCACTTTATCAGGGATGCTTATGAGAAGAAGTTGATACAAGTACTTAAGATACACACTGATAACAATGTCGCTGACCTCTTAACTAAAGCTTTTGATGTTAGCAGGTTTAATTTCCTGATTGTTAGCATTGGAATGATGAACTTATAGCTGCATTGTTTCAGGGGAGGCAAAAAGGTAAAATTTAGAGTTGTACAGTTTGTAGATAAATTTTGTTAGAAGATGGGTTGTGGATGCTAAGATGACTTTTGAGGTTCATATGATGCACATTATATTGAGGACAGAGTTAATACTGCTGGTATAACCTGTTTGTACTGTGGACCTTAGTTAATACTGCTAGTTATCACTTTGTACTGCTAGTACAAAAGTTCTTACTGCTAAGTTCAGTTAATACTGTTGTCTCATGTGGATTGAAACTAATTACTAGAAGAAAATTGCTAGAAGCATGGATGTTCTTTAAGTGTTGGTTTTAACACCACACAACAAATGGTCATCACTTCACCATGTCTAACAGACATCAAGAACTGACTAGTCCAAAGCAAACGGCTCTTGGTAAAGACTTCTCAAATCCGTTGATAGTTGATAGTTTACTCAAAACTATATGGTTTATCAATGCACCATGTTATTGCAATGAAGCATTGGCTATTCCAGGGCAAACGGCAACTGGTAAAGAATTCTCAAATCCGTTGATGGCTGGTAGTTTGCCAAAAACTATAATCTCACCTACATTTTTGGCATGACTTGAGGTTATTTTTGGGAAGAAATAGTTCAAAAGCAGTATTTTAGTTTGTTTAATAGTTTTTAACTTCTATTCATGTGTCATGCATAAATATGGATCCTCATGAGTTCTCACATGTCTATCTAGTTATTTCTAGTGTGCTTGTGATGAATAGAGGCATGTTGTTGCATACTTATTGGAGAAAAGGTTAATACTGCTAGGCAAATTTTTAATACTTATGGGTTAAACTTTGTACTGCTAGTACAAATGTTAGTACTGCTAGGGTACTATTTGTACTGTTGAGTTACCGTTTACACTGTTTGGTCAATAACAGATTTTCAACTCTTTAAATATATTACCGTTGAGGTTTTTACGCAACTAACTGCGTATATAAGGTTCTTAATATTGTAAAATTGTTATCTTTACCTTATTTACAAATTTCTTTCCAACAAAAGATACAATTCCTTTGCTCATTCTTGTTCGAACCTTATACATTCTGTATAAAACCTCAATTGCTCTTACCAAACTCTAATTCACTCTAACACAACCTTAACCCAGCACTCATCTTTGTGTTTTACACATTCTTTCTATACTAATGGCAAACATGGAATTCTGCGATAAACATAACATGGTAGCTTTCCTTCAAAAACCATCTGGAAGTGAGGAGTTCCACCAGATAGTAGATTTTCTTGCTGGTAGTCATATCAGGTATGCTTTAACTGCAAACTATACTATCTATCGTTCTCTAATTGAACAGTTTTGGCAGACTGCAACTGTCGAAATGATCAATGAAAGAGAACAACACATAACTACCACAGTTGATGGGCATAACCTTGCTATTACTGAAGCATCTGTTAAGATACATCTCTAATTAGCAGATGCTGTTGGTATTAGCTCTTTGCCCAACACTAAAATTTTTGAGCAACTCTCTCTAATGGGGTATCTTTCTGATAGTGACAAACTTACCTTTAAAAAGGCTAAATTTTCACCCCAATGGAGATTTTTGATCCATACCATCTTACATTGTTTAAGTTCTAAGAAAACTTTATGGGAACAATTTTCAAGTAATATAGCAACTGCAATTATTTGTTTGGCAACAAACAGGACTTTTAAGTTTTCAAAACTGATTTTTGATGGTATGGTGAAAAATGTGGACAGTAAAACTAAATTTTTGATGTATCCACGTTTTATACAAATATTTTTTGATAAAAAGAAAAGGTTTCTTAAAACACATAATGCAGAATATGTTGCTTCTTCTTTGACACACAAACTTTTTAACAACATGAAAATTGGCTTTTCAAGGGTACATGTACCTCTATTTGACTCTATGCTACCTCATGACCAATCTGGTCAGGGTGAAGGACTAACATCCTCTGTTGAGTCACAACACACACCCACTACTTATTCACCATCTACATCACACCACACTACATCTCAGCCAACAACCTCACAATCTTCTCTTGAACCTACCACTGAACCCATCACTACAACCTCCTCTCCAGAATCACAAGACACACAAATTCCACAAACAACAACTTTTGTGCCCCATGATACACCTCTCTCAGGAGGTTACACACCTGGAAGTGTTGAGGGCAGCATGAAACTTCAAGAATTGACGGATTTGTGTACTAAATTAGTTGACAGGGTCACCAGCTTAGAGACAAAACTCAAAACAACTAAGGAGGTTTATGATAAGGCACTTACCAAATTAGTGAAAAAGGTCAAGAGATTGGAAGACAAGCTCAAGTCTATAAAAAGAAGGAAGGCTTAGATGGTTATCTCTGATGAGGAACAGGACTTGGCTTCAGAGGATCCTTCCAAACAGGAGAGGATGGAAGCGACAGAATATGCAGATGTAGAAGAGGAATTTGCAGGAGTGGAGCATGATTTTAATTTGTCTGAGCAACAAGTTACTCCTTCAAAGGCTCCACAGGTGGAAGTACAAAGTCAAAAGACATTTGAAGCTGAATTAAATGTTCTTAGTGCAGCAAAAATTCTTACAGATGCTTCAAATGAAAGAGCAAAAAGGAAAGGTACTGACAGTTCACAAGTTAGTACTACTTTAGGACTTTTTGGTACTACTGAAGATCTTGACAGAGATTTAGCTAGAAAAATTCAAGAGGAAGAGCATACAAAAGCTCTAGAACAACAAGAATAAGAGAGAGCTAATTTTGAAGTTGCATTAAAGTTACAAAAACAATTGGATCAAGAGAGAAAAGAAGCTGATGATATTGACTGGCAGAAGATTTTTGATCAAGTTCAAGAGAGACAGTATGCTTCAATGATAAGATATCAAACTCTCAAGAAGAAGCCAGTTACAGTAGCTCAATCAAGGAAATTCATGATGATATATTTGAAGAACATGGCTAATTACAAGATGACTTATTTTAAAGGTATGAGTTATGATCAGATTAGACCAATTTTTTAGAAAGAGTACAACAAAGTACAAACCTTATTCAAGAAGGATTCTAAAGTTAGCAAGCCAGAGAAAAAGAGAGTTGCAGAGGAAGCATCACTTCAAGAAAGCTTCAAGAAGTTAAGGACAGCTCAAGATTCAAGTTCAGAGCCTTTTCAAGAATAATCAATTGAAGAACCAAAAGATCTTTCCGAAGAAGATGTTAGGAAGATGCTAGAGATAGTTTCAGTTGAAGAATTCAGAGTAGAAGCCTTGCAAACTAAGTATCCTATTATTGATTGGGAAATTCACACTGAAGATTCAAGGAAATATTGGAAGATTATCAGGGCTAGTAACATTACAGAGGCTTATCAAAGTTTTGAAGATTTGCTTAAGGCATTTGACAGAGAAGATCTTGATACACTATAGAGATTAGTGAAGGAGAAGTTTACATCAGCAGTACCAGTAGAAGACATGGAAAAAGCATTATGGGTTGAACTGAAAAGACTTTATGAACCAGATAAAGATGATACATTATGGAAGCTACAAAGATATATGCATGATCCTTTGACTTGGATATTGTATGGATCATGTGAAGTACATCATGTATCTTCACCAAGAGGACATGACATCTTTATGCTGATAGAGAGAAACTATCCTTTGACTACTGTAGTTATGGGATTGATGCTGAGCAGGAGACTACAAGTAGAAGAAGACAGTGAGATGGCAAGAAATTAGTTATGAAGATATTCACAGAAGCTAACAAACCCAGAAGCTAAAGTGTTTGGAAAAATCCTCTAAAGACCAAAAAGTTTTAATTTAAGAAACTTGATGATTTGGAGATCAATCACAAGTTTAGGGGAGGATTGTTGGGAATTAAGGGCTCCTACAAGATCATACTGCTGGAAGGATTTAGTACTGCTAGTTGAAGATTGATACTGCTAGTGGAGATTGAAGAATATTTACTAAGTTATTAGTACTGTTAGTTGTAATATTAGTACTGGTAGTTATAGTTAGTACTGCTAGTATAAAGTGACAGATTATTAGTATTGTTAGTTAGTTACTTAGTACTGTTAGTATGTAATGTTAGTACTGCTTATGTGATAAGAATTAGTTATATTAAGTAAAGATATGTATTATCTTTTACGTGTTTTGTAAGCCAAGATTAGGGTTTTCCTTGGTGTATAAAAGAAACCCTACGGCATAGTTAGAGATATCAGTTCATTGATATATCTCATAGTTAGTAATCAATACAAAAGCTTAGTTATCAATATTCATTGTTCTTCTTAAGCATTATAAGTTAGTTTTCGCATAGCTTATAGTGTTCATAGTCATTGTTTCTCCTGTGGTTAGTGTGGAATTATTCATATTAACTACAGCCCTTAAACATGCTAGAAAGATCTATTGAATTGGGATCTACACCATCCCCCCACTTGAATTATACAACGTCCTCGTTGTATAGATAAAACATTAAAAATATGGGAATTAAAAAGAATTAGAATGAGAAAATTCCCTGATATTTGCTCGGTAGATTCTCCAATTTGAGCTTTTGAGCAAGATCGTGTGTTGAACAGCCGTCTTGAGGTTCCAAGACTCCAACATCTCGAGATTTCCAGACTTATAAAAACTCCACCAACTTTGTCATTTTCATTCCCGCGAGGTCCTGTATAAATTCTCAGAAAACAAATGCAATTCTATCTCCGTGTATTCGTTTGGTTAGACTCGAAATAAATACCTAAAACTGTACAGGAAGTCGATACGCCGTATCCATACCCCAGGATACGCCGTATTGATACCTGTATACGCTGTATTCATTTAATGAATACGTCGTATAGACTGTGCTGAAAATAAAGACTGGATAACGTCCAGATAGTCAATACGCCGTATCCATGGGGTTTGGATACGCCGTATAGACAGTCTGGGAAGACAGACTCGATAAAAATTGAAAATACATTCCGGGTTGTCTCCCGGCAAGCACTTTTGTTTACAGAAAAGTCTTTAAGTTAGACTTGCCCCAATTTACTCCCATCCTTATAAAACAATTTGGGGTCGAACGGGATGCCAAATGGCACATACAAATTCTTGATTAGGAAAATGAATGGCATCCCTTTGTTAAGATGATTCCAAGTCATGATATTAAAATTTAATCCCTTGATAAAAGTTTCAGTTTTGAAAAATTTATTAGATGTATCATGACTTGTTTCCAAAAGCTTATTTGACCCATGTGCATAGGCACCAACATCGGTATTTATTACATCAGGTAACGGTTTGACAGATAAATCCCCCAAAGAGTGTTCAATATCGATTTTATCATCATCATTGTCCTTATCCGATTTTAAATCATCGGGATAAACTACGTTGAAAGGAAATAGATCATTAAAGTTTAAAACGTTTTGTTCCTCTTCATCACATTCGGACAATGATGTTTCATCTTTCAAATTAAATTCATCGATGTGTTGAGGACTTAAAGTGGGTTCAGTTAAGAAATTTAATTTAGACGTTTGAGCATCATTGTAAACAATGGCTGGAAATTCTTTCTCAAAATCTTTAAAGTAGTCTAAATCATCAAAATAACTGACCGTTTAAAAAGGCTCGTAGTGAAGGGAAATGAAGGCACAATTGACTTCTTCAATATCATAATTTCAATGCCGTTTCAATTCATAGGTAAGAAATTATTTTGTAAGAAAACGAGTTTTTGTCAAAAATTACCGTGTAATCTTCATCATCAGAATCGTCAAATGAAATTCTAAAGTCAATTTCATCGTTAAGAGAACTTATCATGGGTTCACAAGAAAGTGTTTTTCAGATGATACCCCGTCATTAAAGGCTATAGCTGGGAATTCGGTTTCAACAAATCTGAGGTCGTGAATGTCTTCATCATACCAGATCTTACCATTACTTAGCAGTTCTTCCAGTTAAACACTTACCACGCTTTTCGAGCTTTATTTCCTCCGATCCTGATGTATTCCTCTATAGTAATGTGGGGCACTCGACCATTTGAACCTGTAATAAATTCCTAGGAATAAAAAAACTGTCAAATAGCCTAATACGCCGTATTTAGTAAACTGAATACGCCGTAAGCCAACAAACAAGTAAGCAAACAAGACAGAGGAATACAAACTACTAAAGAACTACTCTAAACTACACTAATTCAAAGGGGTTTATGATCTAATCTAATAACCCAAAAATATAAAATAATAAATCAAGATTAAATTTTACTCCCTGTCAACGCATCCACAAAACTTGCATGTGTCATTTTGTGTGTAATATTTTTTATGATTCAATTTAATTTATATTTTGCCAGCTTAACAAAAAACAACAACTTTAAATGGGTCAGTGTAACCCATCGGTGGGTAGATTCATGGTAAGGTAAGGTTGTAGAACACTTGAAGCGATGTTAAATCCTCATTTATTTATATTTTGGGTTATCTAATATAAGTTAATTGTAATCTAGTCAAACCTATGCTAATACCTAAGTTAGTTCTACTCCTAATCCTAACAACGTAAAAGGGGGTTTTCAGCCTGAGAGACTGGCACGGGATTTGTTGGTGACTACCATCAATTCAAGACACTTTAACCCACATGCAAGCAAATTAACAGAATATAAAAGAGTGGTCAAGCCTTATGATAGAAAACTATATTAGCCATCATTAAATCCGATTAGAAGTTGGTTTTTGTTTATTCATGTGCAATGATTACTTAACTCGAAGAGGCATATCATTCTAGACTTAGCGGGACATCATCTCAAGACCTAGACACATTAATCTGTCACAATAAAGAATCCGCAAAGGCATCCATATTTGCTGATTATAATATATCTAGGGAATAAAAGCAATGGTGATCTTGTTAAACCTTACTCATAGAGACTCTATCCACTTACTGCTTTAATGGCAATATATGTACTCTAGAAGTCCACGTTGTCCAACAAACAAATAAAATCAGAGAACATTATTTGTTGAATTATCTAGATTCACCTACTAGTCAACATAGGTTTCAATAAAACTAAATGCATTTCTGTTAACTAGTTAAGCCAGAAGCGTATCATTAGCAAGGTTTTAGCAGGGCATTATTTGTGATCCTATGATTCTAGATGTATAAATTACTATATGGAGAGCTATCCCGGCATCTAGATTACTTGGTCCGTATCACTAGATCCAGTTGAATGATAGGTCGCATACAAAATCACGTAAACAAGTATATTGATAAACATAAACAAGCATGCAACGATAAATTAAGAAATCGAGATATAAACAAAACCAAACATTCAGATCTTTATAATAATGGCTAATACCCGAAGGTATTAGCCTTCAAACATCATAATCAATACAAGAGTAATGGCTTAGCTAAGGTAAACTAACCGAGTTAACGAATGATACCAAAAACTGAACGATTACAAAAGTATAAGAAATTACACGTTGTCTTCTATGGATTGGAATGCGTTGCAAGACCTCTTCTGCTCTTTTTCTCCTTTGAAAATCGACTTTTGTGGTTTAGGTATCGAGAATATGATTTAGCACACTTAAAACTCGTTTTTGAGTTTTGTATTTATAGGGTCTGGAGTCGGTGTCGATACGGCGTATCCAAGGTATTGGATACGGCGTATTGGGGTTTCTTGGAGTAGGGACCAATGTTTGTGATATCTTACCCAGAATATTTTATACCCATTTTTAGGCCCTTTTTTTTTATTTGAAATATAGCTATGCCTTTCTGATACGACGTATTGGACTTGTTTCCTTTGTGGTCTTTGGTGAGTGCAGGCACGGATACGCCGTATCTTCCTTGATGGATACGGCGTATTGGTTGTCAGAATAGTAATCTTTAAAATATCTTTGTTTAAGCTCTAGAATGCGCGCCTTTTGCTAATATTCACCAAGTACTCCATAATTACTGCAATTCTCAAATATAAACGATTAAGTAACAATTCTTTGCAATAATTATACAAAATAGGTCGTTTACCTACATGGAAATAAACGATGCATAAAAGAGGACGTATTTAAATGTCATCCGCATTCCGTGATGGTGGAGAAATTCTTTCTATGTTATGTTTGATGCCTATATTGGTTACGGCAACCGTAACGTACATAAGGCCTATGATGACTAAGAGCGTGCAGATTCAGCAAAGCCTATCGAAAAAGTGTGTAACTTGGCTTGGCGACCTTATTAGGTGCGCAACCCATGTAGACCGATAACCAGCACTCGAATTATGAGCCATTAATAATCTTATTGGCCGTAGTTTATTTTCGATAATGAAGCGTAAAGGCGTACAGCCAAAATCGGTTTTTGCATTGATACGTCCTTATTTGTGTTCAACACCAGTATAAAGAGGCCTAATTTTCTGCTTCAGGATAATCCTATACTTCCTTTGCTTTCCATCATTATTTTGCAAAACTATACAAACGAGCAGAGTGCAATTATTACAACTTCAGTTGATACCAATTGCTATAACATAGTTGTTGTAATGAAACTTAACGTATTACTGATGCTGCACTCACTCGGTGGTTGTGATACGGGTCTATGTTTGGATGGATGTTGTAGATAAGGGTTTATCACTGTCATGAGTGCCGACGTTAAGATGTTGTCTTCTAATTAGGCGCACGTGAGAGTGATAAAACCCTTATCATGTAGTGTCCACATTGCGCTCAGCGTTTTACTTATCGTTTGATAAATACCTTTATAAATGCAGTTTCACTCACCAGGCGAAGAGAATACAGTGACTTCAGCGTAATAAATTAAAGATAGTTTCAGCTAGGCCAACTAATAGATGTATGCAACCGAACAGACATCAAAATTTTCTCACTAGCCATTCGCCTCTTAACCGGGCCTGTCAATTTTTATCTTGTTACAGTCTAATTTTCATCTTCCTATTTCGTGAGGTGTTTGGTTGTGTACTTGTAATAGATCGAATAAGTGCTTTAACGGAAAATATCCTTAAGGGATACATTTTTATAAACTTCTAAAGGCTACTTGAGGACAAGTAGGATTCAAGTGGGGGGATATTTGATGACATCAAATAACTTCTATTTTATAGCATCATTTATCCCATGTTATTAACCCATTTTGTATAGTTATTGCAAAGAATTGTTACTTAATCGTTTATATTTGAAAATTGCAGTAATTACGAAGTAATTGGTGAAACTTAGCAAAATGCGCGCATTCTGGAGATTAAATGAAGATATTTTAAAGATTACTGTTCTGAAGACCAATGCATTGTATCCATCAAGGAAGATACGGCGT
Source organism: Tanacetum coccineum (assembly GCA_026074375.1). Lineage (NCBI taxonomy): Eukaryota > Viridiplantae > Streptophyta > Magnoliopsida > Asterales > Asteraceae > Tanacetum > Tanacetum coccineum. The sequence goes on along the minus strand of BQNB010102975.1, from coordinate 10,729 downwards.
ATCCATGCCTGCACTCACCAAAGACCACAAAAGGAATGAAGATCAATACGCCGTATCCAAAGGACTCAATACGTCATATTCAAGATATGGAATCAATATAGTATTTTGGAAAATATCAAACATGGTCCCTACTCTAAGAAATCCCCAATACGCCGTATCCAATACATGGATACGCCGTATCCAACCGACTTCCAGACCTTATAAATAGAAAACTCAAAAACGAGTTTTAAGTGTGCTAAATCATATTCTCGATACCTAAACCACAAAAGTTAATTTTCAAAGGAGAAAAAGAGCAGAAGAGGTCGAGCAACGTATTCAATTCCATAGGAGACATCGTGTAATTCCATATACTTTAGTAATCATTTAGTTTTTGGTATCATTCGTTAACTCGGTTAGTTTACCTTGGCTAAATTATTACTCTTGTATTTATTATGATGTTTGAAGGCTAATACCTTTGGGTATTAGCCATTAAAATGAAGATTTGAATGTTTGGTATTTGTTTATATCAATTTCTTGATTTATCGTTGAGTGCTTGTTTATGTTTATCAATTTATACTTGTTTACGCGCTTTTGTATGCGACCTATCATTCAACTGGATCTAGCAAAGTGGACCAAGCGGATCTAGAGTCCAGGATAGCTCTCCATGTAGTAATTTATACATCTAGAATAATAGTTACACAAGTATTGTTCTACTAAGTCTGTGTCTAGGATACGCTTCGGGCTTAACTAGTTAATTAGATATTACTGATGGTTTATTGATCGTGTTGACTAGCAGGTGACTTAGATATCTCAACAAATAACATTCTGATTCCATTGGATAGTTAGACAAGTGGACTACTAGTATACAGATTGCCATTAAGCGGTAAGTGGGTAAAGTCTCTATGAGCTAGGGTTTAACAAGATCACCATTGCTTTAATCCCTAAGATAGATTATAATCAGCAAATAAGGATGCTTTATGCGGATGCTTTAATTGTGACAAAATTAATGTGTCTAGGTCTTAGGATGATGTAACGCCTAAGTCTTAAGAATGATATGCCACCTCGAGAGAAGAAATCATTGCACTTAATAAACAAACCAACTTTCTAATCGGATTAATAATGGTTAATACAGTTTTCTTATATTTGGCTCGACCGCTCTTTTATCTTTTGTTAATTAGCTCGCGTGGGTTAAAGTGCCTTGAATTGATTGTAGTCACCAACCAAACCGTGCCAGTCTCTCAGGCTGAAAACCCCCTTTTTCCCGTTAGAATTAGGATTAAGACTGACATAGGTTTGGAATATGATAGAATTAACATAGATTAGATAACCAACATATTAATTAAATTGATAGATTTAACCTCGCTTTAAGTGTTCGACACCCTACTTACCACAAAACTACTACCGATCGGGTACACTGCCCGTTAAAGTGTTATTTTTGGTTCAGTCGGCAAAATATAAATTTAAAACTTGATTCAATATAATATACACCACACAACGACACATCAAACATCCGAGTTATATTTAAGTATTCACAGTGAAGATGGAAATCCTACTTGAGCCAACATCAAACAAGCTCATGGTAGGTGACTTGTGCCATTCTATACGAATCAAACTTGTGATAACTGGAAAGAAACGATGGTGCGATTCTATATGAATCAAACTTGTTCCAGGAAATGAATTGACGGTTGATGATGAATTTTTGAAATGATTAACACTCTCGATGTGTCACAAAACCACTTTAGCAAGTGACACGTCGATTAATTTTTTTCAAATTAATTTTTATTTCAATCGGTGAGATAGTAACTCGATGGTTCACTCTTATCGTGTTGTCTGCTTTGAGACGTTCCGGTAATGAGAACATGCTGAGTTTGATAAATCTAATACATATGTGTTAAAAAGATTCGATACTTCAGCTGGAAATCCTGTCAAGAAGATTCTTCTTAAATTGAATCTACCTGATCACAAGTCGATCCTTACGGATTCGAAGGTTACTCCAACTAAACACGGGCGAATGACAAAGCCATATTCGTCCCCTCACTTTATTGTTAACTGTTTTAATGCAGGATACTTAAAGATGGAGGTGAAGGTACCGGGTTCTAGCTGACTCACATATTCATAGCTGCATGCTCATGCCCGACCGACAAATATAAAGACAACATGAAAGCTCAAGTACATGTTTCAAGACTTCCGCTACTCTAATACCGTACGTCCTTCTTGAAGTGATGAAGTGTTAAAGTTAAAGAACTTCAAGAAAGATGCATTATTAAAGCTTTTCAAGAAATCACATCAAGAAAGGTATGAGCATGTTGGTCCTAAAGTCACAAGTTCACAAGATGGCAAAGCTTACAAGATGGAGAAATGAGATTATGGTTGGTTGATGATCTCAAGGTGTTCAAGATCACATTTTCACATACAAGTCAAGTTAAAGTAACAAGCTCAAGCTTAAAGTCAATGATCACTACACCATATTCACAAGAAAAAGATAAAGAAAAGAAGACAACGAGCTCAAGACTAAAGTCAAAGCATAGTATGTTAGGATTAAGTTTTTGTAAATTGGAGTGACCTCCCTTAGGGGGAGATTGTTAGGAATACAAAAAGTCTCAGTCACTTCCAGTAATAGTTAGTCAAAGCCCGTAGTTAGACAAAAGTAATGTTAGAAATCTAATTGGGCTAAAAGACCTATGGAAAGCCCACAAGTTCCTCATGGCCGGCCACTATGGTAGTATAAATACCCTCTCCATGCCTTGGAGAGGGTGTTGGTTGTTCATTGTTTCACACACTTAATGCATTTTCTTTCATGTTTTCTTTCTCTCTCTAAAATGTTCATCCAACCACTCTCTCTCTAAAACAACCTCTCTTTCCCTCATCAAGTATGTTATTAGATATTCATCACTTACTAACATGCTCATATAGCTTCCTAAATATGTTTCTAGGTTTCTGGTTAGTAGATTCTGAAGCAACTGTTTTATTATGGGGTGTTGCAACAGATTGGTTCATAGTTTGCTTAGGTTCTCTAGTACTAATGGGCACATCAATTGGCTGTTTAGTTCTATAATTCACGCCATTAATATAATGAAGAACACACAAATCATGGTTATCTTTTAGCATACATTTTCCACAAGTAACACAAACAAAGTTTACATTCGAGGTCATAAGATTCAAACTGTCATTACACGCAGTTACAGACATTTTATTATTTGAAAACTTAAAATTCATACGGTGTTCTTCTACTTCTTGCTTCTTCCCTTGACTAATGTTATGCATGACTCTATCTTCCAATAGTATGCCAACACTAGTAGTGGGAATTATTCTTGTAGAGAAAGACACGCATTTGTTAGTTTTCTTAATGTCTTAAGGCAACTGTGTTGTTCTAGTTTGATTAGGCCTTATGTGTACTCTATACATTCCTGGAGCAATCACATTTGTGTTCTTATGAACTATTTCACATTCTGAGACAAAATATGTGCAGTGACTGGTTTTGAAAAAGCATTGGACAAACTATTTCTATTAACCGACCTTGACTTTGAAAAATCTTTCTTTGCAAGTGAATCTGAAAAAGTGGAATGTTTTCCTAAAATTGATTTTTTTTACTTTTAAAAGCATTCGGTTGTCGAATAACCAATGGTTTTTCAAACTTAGTTTCCATAGATTTTCCTTTCATTTTTTTAATGAGTTTCTTCAACTCACTTATTGCAATGCCTTTGTCTTGTAATTGAGCTTTCAAGTCTTAAATTTAAAATAACTGGCATTTAATTCTTGAAATGAAGTTGATTCTTTTTGTTTCCATGCTTTGTCATTTTTAATCTGTTCTTGACATTGTTGTAAAGCAAGTTCAAGATTAATAGCATGTTGCTGAAGTGCTTCAAAAATTTTAATGTTGTATTTCTTTTTGAAAGCTCATTTTCAAGACTTTGACATTCTTCCAAAGCGTCCAAATAATCACATTGCAAATTAGTAACTTCATCAAGTTTAGTGTACACACCAAGTATTGCATTCATGTGATCAGCACAGTAATATTCCTTGGAAAGTCGATCGATTTCATTCAAAAACTGTGTCTTTTGAGTTTCCAGTTGAGATTTAAGAGAGTCTACTTCATGTTCAAGAGAATTAAAGTATCTCAAATCATCAACCATTTCCTCTTTCAAACACAAGTGAAATTTTTCTAAATTAGCCAAAATTGTACGAATTTAAGGACTAAAATTTCCTTCAATGGTATTTTAAATAAACGGATCTATATGACCATAATATGTCCTTTTGGCAATTGTTTGCTTGCAATGTTCCACTCTATCAAGAATCGTGTCAACACAACTTCTAATTTTTAAAAGTTCTTTAGAGCTTTTACACTTTTGATCAAACAGAATGGATTCATCCATCTGTTTTCTAACAAAGTTGTTTGTTTATTAAAAGACTCTTTTGAATTTTCACGTTTGATAGGTGTGTGACTTCTTTTTTACCTTTCTGAAAAATATCTTTCTTCGCCAGACTTTTCACGTTGTGGAACGAACAAATCATAAAGACTATTTAAGTTTTTGTAATCAAACGGTTTGATTAAATCACTTAATTTTGATCGGCTTTTTTGGGCAAGACAAAGCATTTTGTCAGATTCAATAGCTAACATTAAAGAAAGATTATCATTATAGAAACCTATATCATACAGACGAGGATTCGCTCTTTAAGCTTTCTTGAGGAACTCAGGTTTTACAAAACTCGTTTTACAATTACGATTAAGCATATTCATTGTTTGAACTGATTAACCGGTTTTGTATACAATGTCATCCAACACTTTTATTTTATTTTCCAAAGTAATAACTTTTTCAAGTTTTATGTCTTCACGAGTTTTGTGAAACTTCTTTTGAGCCTCCTTTTCTTATGAGATTATGGAGATGGTTTCTTGATGTGCAATAAGCTCCTTTTTTTCATTTTTGAAATCGTTTGATTTAATTCATTTATCTTTCGAGTATATTCACTAAATGACTTTTCTAAAGACAATTTGTGTGAGATTAGTTCTCCTATAGCTTTTGCACATTCAATTTCCACCTTTAACGCATAATTCACATCATGATACCTATCAAGTTCAGCTTGGAACTTTTTGATGTCTTTAAACATCAACTGATTAGTCTTTGCTAGTTCATTGTTTACTTCTTTGAAATGGTTATTTGATGATTCTAAACTTTTATTTTTGTTTTTAAAATCCTCAATTTCACCTTTTAATTTATCAACTAAAGTCTTATTTGATGATTCCAAAAGTTTATTATGATTTTTGTTGTCATCAATTTCATATTTTAGTTTATCAATTAAAGAAGCAAGCAAATCACGTTCTTTAGCAAGATCATCAGCATCATCCTGGTCAGCCTCTACTCCATTAGTACTCATATCCAATGAATCAGTAGTGATATTAGTATCACCGTATTCATCCGAATATGTGTCATTAATAGATTCAGGTTGCTCAGGATGTTCTCTGCCATTGGCAAACACATTATAGTTATCATCATCATTTTGTACCTTTTGCAACGGCTCAGCATAAAAAAACGGGTCCAAAATTATCAGCAGCATCTGGAGAAACCTCTTGAATCTTTTCCATGTACAGATAATGTTCTTCCAATTCTTGATCTTCGGGTTCATCATCAGTGTCATCCCTCCAGTCAACTTGTTCAGCACTCAACTGGATTCCAGCTTTCTCTTGCTTACATAATATGTAACAATCCACATTTTAGGTTATTTTACGTCAATAAACTCAAAAACATTTACTTTGGACTTTTACGCATTTACTTTTAATTTTAACCGTTAAGTTAAATCACGTAAACTAAAAATCAACAATCAACGTAAACAGGCATCAAACAAATAAAATTTTACGTCAAATAAATGTTATATAATTTTTATGAAGATAATTTATAACTTTTCATGTTTTATTTTTGTACTTTACGTAAAACATTTACGTTTCGTAATATTTAGCATTTATGCATGCATGGAAACTACACCACTGATGACATCAAATAACGTCTATTTTATAGCATCATTTTTTCCCATGTGATTAACCTATTTTGTATAATTATTGCAAAGAATTGTTACTTAATCGTTTATATTTAAGAATTGCAGTAATTACGGAGTACTTCGTGAATATTAGCAAAAGGCGCGCATTCTGGAGCTTAAACGAAGATATTTTGAAGATTACTATTCTGACAACCAATACGCCGTATCCATCAAGGAAGATACGATGTATCCGTGCCTGCACTCACCAAAGACCACAAAGGAAACAAGTTCAATACGTCGTATCCAGTAAAGCACAATACGCCGTATCCAATACCTTGGATACGTCGTATCGACACCGACTCCAGACCCTATAAATACAAAACTCAAAAACGAGTTTTAAGTGTGCTAAATCATATTCTCGATACCTAAACCACAAAAGTTAATTTTCAGAGGAGAAAAAGAGCAGAAGAGGTCTTGCAATGCATTCCAATCCATAGGAGACAACGTGTAATTTCTTATACTTTTGTAATCGTTCAGTTTTTGGTATCATTCGTTAACTCGGTTAGTTTACCTTGGCTAAGCCATTACTCTTGTATTAATTATGATGTTTGAAGGCTAATACCTTCGAGTATTAGCCATTATTATGAAGATCTGAATGTTTGGTTTTGTTTATATCTCAATTTCTTAATTTATCGTTGTATGCTTATTTATGTTTACCAATATACTTGTTTACGTGCTTTTGTATGCGACCTATCATTCAACTGGATCTAGTGATACGGACCAAGTAATCTAGATGTCAGGATAGCTCTCCATATAGTAATTTATACATCTAGAATCATAGGATCATAAATATTGTCCTTCTAAATTCGTGCTAAGGATACGCTTATGGCTTAACTAGTTAATCAGATATTGCCTTTGGTTTATTGAACATGCTAACTAGTAGGTGAATTTAGATAATTCAACAAATAATGTTCTGAATCCATTAGATAGTTGGACAAGTAGACTACTAGAGTATAAATTGCCATTAAGCAGTAAGTGAGTAAAGTCTCTATGAGCTAGGGTTTAACAATATCACCATTGCTTTAATCCCTAAGATAGATTATAATTAGCAAATAAGGATGCTTTATGCGGATACTTTAATTGTGACAGAATTAATGTGTCTTGGTCTTAGAGTGAAGCCCCGCCTAAGTCTAAGAATGATATGCCTCTTTAAGATAAGTAATCATTGCACTGAATAAACAAACCAACTTCTAATCGGATTAATGATAGCTAATACAGTTTTCTATCATAAGGATCGACCGCTCTTTTATCTTTTGTTAATTTTCTTGTGTGGGTTAAAGTGTCTTAAATTGATTGTAGTCACCACCAAACACGTGCCAGTCTCTCAAGCTGAAACCCCCCTTTTACCTGTTAGAATTAGGATTAGAACTAACATAGGATTAGCATAGGTTTGACGTAGATTAGAATTAACTTAGATTAGATAACCAAAATATTAATAAATTAAGAAATTTAACCTCACTTTAAGTCTTCGACTCCCTACTTACCACGAATCTACCACCGACCGGGTATACTGCCCGTTAAAGTGTTGTTTTTGGTTAAGTCGGCAAAATATAAATTTAAAACTTAAATTATAAAAATATACACCACACAACGACACATTAAGTTTTTGGTGTCGTCGTCTAGAAGTGAAAATTAATCTTGATTTTTATTTTATATTTTGGTTTTTAACATTAGATCTAACCCTTAGGAGTAGTGCAAATTACATTTGTGTATATTATGTATATTTTGTATATTTGTTAGTTTAATTGATTGCTTGAATATTTGTGTGTTTAATTTAATTGTTTTCCTAATACATTGTTCTAGTCGATAACTCGATACGGCGTATCCACTTCCATTGGATACGGCGTATCCAACTTTCTGTCCAATACAGCGTATTCACTCAAAAGATTAATACGGCGTATTCACTTCAATTGAATACGGCGTATCGATCATCTGGAACAGAATCTTAGTTTTCATATTTGATTTTCGTGCTAAAAAATTTTCTATCCTAAAGAGCCTATCCTACTTATTGTTTATCCATTGTTTCAGGTAGTGCATGACAAGGAGTTCAACAAACAAACTATTCACACCTTACAAAGAACCTGAACAAGAATTTCGATCATCTAGGAGACACTTCTAGACACTAAGTCTTGACGAATTAAGATCTCTTGATTTCAATTTATTTTTTGACCAAGAATACTCGAAGGAAGAAGTTGCAAAAAAAATGGCAGAAACTATGGAGCAGTACATGAGCAAGACCCGAGCTGACTATGGATCGGGGGTTGTTAGGCCCAAAATTGAAGACAATGATAACTTTGAACTAAAGGGCCAATTTCTCAAGGAACTACATACTAACACCTTCAGCGGTTCGGATCATGAAGATGCGAACGAACACATTGAGAAAGTTCTTGAGATCGTCGATCTATTACACATTCCAAATATTACTCTAGATCAAGTGATGCTTAGAGCATTCCTTATGTCCTTGACTGGAGCCGTAAGCCGTTGGCTGAGAAACGAACCAACTGTTCAATTACAACTTGGGATGGTCTTAAAACAAAATTTTTGAACAAATATTATCCACCTGCTCGAACTGCAAAGAAAATGGAGAAAATCAACAACTTTCAGCAAGAACCAGATGAAAACCTTTACCAAGAATAGGAGCGATTTAAAGAACTCTTGATGAAGTATCCTCAACACTATTTAACAGAGATGCAGGAGGTAATCTTGTTCTATAATGGATTGGGAATTCCTACTCGATAGATTCTTGATTCAAGAGGTGCAATACCATCTAAGACTGCTGTTGATGCAAAGGTGGCCATCAAAAAATGGTTGAATACTCTCGAAAATGGCACAACAGAACATCTAGGTCAAAAAGTACTGAAACTTTTGACGGATTAGCAGCTATACAAGCACAACTCAATAATCTTGGAAGAGAGATTAAAAAAGTGAATGAAAAAGTCTATGCTACTCAAATTGGATGTGAATAATGCAAAGGACCCCATTACACCAAAGATTGCTCACCCATTGAAGAAGGGAAAACCCTCAAAGAAGCTTACTACACGCAATTTGGTAGACCTTTTCAAGGAGGGGGATATAGAGCAGCAGCTCTGAGATTCTATCAAAGGAACAATGGAAATCCTTTATACCAAGAGCGAAGGAAATCTACGGAAGATGCCCTGAGTAAATTCATAAGTGAATCAGCAAAGAGACATAAAGAAAACTCCAATTTGATTAAGGAAATCTGAGCTTCGACGGATGCTGCCATTCGAAACCAAGGAGCATCAATTAAAACTTTGGAAAATCAAATCGGGCAAATGAGCAAGGTACTACAGGAAAGAGGATTTGGAAGTCTACCTAGCTCTACTGAAGTGAACCCGAGAGATCAAGTCAAGTTAATTTCAACTACTATTGAAGCTGATTCATGCCTGATACGTCGTATTGGATCTTCCCAATACGCCGTATCCACTGAACAGAATTGTACACTGATGTACGAGACAAGACAAATGATGATTCCGTTTCCAAGTTGTTTGAATGATTACTACTGCAAAGAAAAGAAGGGATCATATGGACCATAATTCTCAAAAGCTTACTCTGAAGCTTCACATGTCAACAATTCCATACCCCAAAAGGAGAAAGACCCAAGGAGTTTCACTTTACCTTGCTTTATTAATAATGTATGCTTTGATAATGCCCTTGTTGACTTAGGAGCTAGCGTTAGAGTTATGCCTCTCTCGACCTACCTTAACTTAGGATTAGGCGAATTAGCTCATACTAAGTTAACAATTTAATTAGCAGACAGGACAGTAAAATATCCAAAAGGAATAGCTGAAAACGTATTAGTAGAAATTGGTAAATTTGTTTTCCCGGTATACTTTATAATTCTAGATATGCCCAAGGATATCAAAGTGCCCTTGATCCTCGGAAGACTATTTTTGTCTACCGCCAGTGCTAAGATTGATGTTTACAAAAGAAAGATTACTTTAAGGGTCGGGGAAGAAAGGATTATTTTCACAAGTGTTAAACCTACTAGCAATTTAATTAAGAGGCTCTACATGCTAAGTTTGAGAGAAAGAATGGAACTTGACTTAGAAGCTAGGCTAATGGGAGAGACTTTGGTGTTAAAAAGATCATTAGACCCTTTCTTTGAGGATTACATTGAATTAAATGATCTAAATGAACCATTTGCGCTTAAGAGAAATCAAGGTGATGATTTGATGCCCACCATTGAGGAAGGTGAGGTAATTGAGGAATTTAGAACTAAGGATGATGAACTTGATACTGAAATTGATGATTACCTTAGTTATTGCGACTATGATAAGAAGATTCATATAGATTATGCTCAGAACTTAAAGTTTTCATGCATGATAGGATTTGAATTTATGCACGCTAACTTTTTCCTATTATTGTATGTCAATGTGATGTCCAAAAAGTTTCATAATTCTATAATGAAAGATAAGATGGTGTACAAAGGGAATAATGTTATAGGAGCTTTAATGAATGTGTCTATTTTTGTTGGAACCTTTTATGTTGTAACGGATTCTACAGTTTTAGAAAATATAGATGATTATCGTGATGAAGGAATGGGCGATGTTATTTTTGGTGAACCGTTTTTGAGAGATGTTGGAATTAAAGCAAGACGGTTCGAAGGGATGATCACCATTTACAATGTTAATGAAGAAGTAACTTACCAAATGGTGCTATCACATCCGAGGTTTAAACACCACACTAATGAACAATGCAA